>CAUYTI010023661.1:0-18002 GCA_963575145.1 Galago senegalensis | reverse complement strand
TGGTCAACACAGCCTTCATGTCATTTTCTCAGTTATTGCTTTAAAACGTTCACATTCTACTCTTAGAAAGATTCACCTGTACCCCTATAAGACAAACCTCAGAAGTGATCCCTCCAAACCCCCTCCCTCCTCCCATTCGCCTCTGTGTTTTGTAATGCAACTTCATCGCCTTCAAGGATTCCTATAAGGCGAATATAAGTTTTCTTTGAATTATCCCAGAGCTCTCTGAGAGAATGATCCATTTTTGCTTCCAATTCTGTTCCTCTTTGGACGTTTGGGCACATTCAGAAATTTTGTCTTCTACATCTGAGATCCTTTCTTCTGCCTGCTGCATTTAGTTACCAAGGGATTCTACCATATTTTTCAGATCTTTGTGGGCTGCAATGTCTTGCCTCAATGTTTCAAAATCTTTGGTGCTTTTGTCTTTGAATTTGTTGAATTCTTGAGTGAACTTTTGGAATGCTCCTTGAATTTCTAATTCTTTGTCTCTATTCTATTAATTTTATTTGCAATCCAAATTCTGAATTCGATTTGTGACATCTCAGCCATCTGTTTATAAAGGGCATCTTCAGTTTCATCTGCCACATCCTTTCTTGGGGGGGGGGTTGATCTACTCTGGTTATTCATATTACCAGAGCTTTTCTGCTGATTCCACCCTATGATTATTTTACCCTGTTTGGCTTTTTCCTTGAGCTTTGTCAAGGACCCGTATAGTGCTATGGCCTGAGAGACTGGGGACCTGCTTAGTGTGTTGGGGCTAAGTGGCTCTGTCTTATTTTCAGCTGGTCTCTGTCCTACCCTAGTGAATCAGTTACTCTTGGTTGAAGTCTCAGCTGTGGAGAAATACTAGCAATTAAGTTGCCCCACCTCCCACAAACAACAATTGGGCAAGGAAAATCAAACCTTCCCTCAACCATACACCTAGGGTGCCACTTTGGATAGTCCTTGGGTCATTTGCCTGGATCAAAGGGTCCAAATTGGTTGTCCTAGTCAGCACTAGTCTTGGGTGGGAGAGTTCAAATGTCTCTGGCAGCTAGATAAGAGGGGTCTTCTGGCAGCTCAGATATAACTTGCTGCAGTGCTCCGTGAGGGCAAAAGGACCCACCCACCAAATTAACTAGTCTGGGAAGGTTGATGCCTCCTTCCCCACCTTGCACCCAGTCACTGGTGATCCCACAGGGCTGTGACCCAGTTCACTCCAGTGAGCAGCTGCTCCTGGGGTTTACGACTGCCTCAGTCACCAGGAGATCTGAGTCTGGCTGGGGGACCTTGAGTGTTTTTAATATAGGGTGAGGTGGTTCACTCAGTTCCAGCCCCATGCCTGTTTGATGTTGCTGCAGAACAGGACATAGCCACTTCACATAGTTTGTTTCCGTCCCAGCTAAATTCCTCTGCAAGTCAGACGCTGCTAGAGCTGATAAGAAACTCAGCTGTGGGCAGCAAGCAATTACAGTTTACACTCAGGTGTCAATTCCAGCCTCTACCCACCCACTGCCTTTGTCTCAGCTATATTCCCCTGAGGGCTAGGTGCTATTATGGTCTCTTTACTCACAGAACTTTCCAAGTCTGTTCAGCTAGCGGCTGCTGTCTGGAACTTCTGGTTGTCCAGAGAGACAGGGTGTGCCTATCTGGAATGGCCTCAAGGATATGAGCATTTCTCTGCAGCTCAGGATACCACAGCTCCTGTATGGCTTCCTCTGAGCTAACTGTCCTCTCCTCACTCCCGTGCCACAGAGTCAGCACAGACCAGCACAGCCTTTTCATCCTCCACTCCTCTCAAGAAAATGCCCAAGAATCTGGACTCCATGGGTGACAAACCTCCAGACCTCAGGGTGAGAGTGGGAGGAATCCTTGGAGTTCAGATTTACAGGTAGGGAATGTATACAGTTTTATACAGTTTTATGCCTGGCAGGAGGGTGCCGTGCCATGCCACCAAGGGTAGGATGTCCAGTTTTTAGGGGGTCTCTCCTGTGGGATAGAGTGGGAAGATGTTTGAACTCTGCTCACTTGTTTGTATGGAGTAAACCTTCTTGTGGGGGTGGGGACTCCTGTCCACTTGGTGGTGGATTTTGTACCTTTTGATTGTATTTTTGGGGTCACAGCTCACCTCAGCAAGGTTGAAGTGCGTTCTTCAATCTTCTCTCTTGACTCAGCTCCAAACCATCATCTCATTTGCTAAATTTCTGTCCTTTAAGTCTCCTCTGGATGGGAGCCTCTGTAGAAAGCTGGCTGCAGTCCGCCATCTTGCCTCTGCCCCCCCACTGCAGCCACTGTTTTTACCAGGACTCTGCTGTATCTAACTGCATGTCTTCAATCACAGTCATATACACAAAAGGCTCTATTAAATTTAATATATAATTTATAGAATATTTATATAGAATACTAAATTTATTATTATACATGTCATATCTCTGATTATCAGTTGCCAGCTGGTACAAGAATTTGTAACTTGATAGCATTGTTGTCTTCTAGTATCTCAAGGAAATGTAGTGTATGAATTATAACGAAGTTGGCATGTAATAGGGAATCTGAGTATCAGTAAATTATACTATGATATGGGTGTTTATTTTTCTCTCAGTCAATTGTCCATGGCTGATGTGGTAGCTTCATGATGTCAACAGAGACTCACAGTCCTTCTATTTTTCTATCCCCCTAGTTTCGGTGCATGCCACAGGCACTGCATTGGTGTAAAAAATGCGCTAGTACCTCTGTATTGGCATAAATAATGCACTAGTGGCACTGCAATGGCATAAAAAACACGCTAGTGTGTAGCAGCCCGTATAGCCTATGGCTAGGAGGAGTGAGAGTTACAGGAAATACTTGTATTGCAACACCTTGGTGAAAAGGGCATGGAGAGAGATTTAGTTCTAACTAGCATGAGAGCTCGGGAGTTGAGAACATTGGTGAATTGGCAGTCTCTACACCTGTGGTGTTGAAGCACGAGATCAGCCTTATATTAGGCTGGAGGAGAAGGCAGTCAAAAAGCTTGCACATTCTATCATGGACATGCTTACTCTGACTCTGTCTCCTCTTCTGCTTGCAGAACGGCAGCACAGAATCTCTCTGCTGAAGTAACCAAGCTCTGCTAAAGACTAAGATCTATCTGTTCTAAGAAGACTGCTTTACTCTAAGACACACTCTCTATCTCTCTCCAGCTAACAGTAGATAGCCCTCAAGCACCTAAGAGAAATTGTTCCTGAGCAAGGGAGCTTAGTGGTCCGTGTCCAGAACCTGCCGAAGCTGGGCCCAAGGCCTGGCCAGTCTCGGGTCCTGACAAATAGTGCCAGAAGCGGGATAGTGAACGCCACTGACAAATGTATACAGCCCTCCTTTGAAACTAATTCATAGCTTTTATAGGATGGTCATAACCTAATTATAGGCTTAGAATATGGGAATGGGGTGGGAGGGGAGCAGGGAGGGAGATTGGTGGGGTCACCTATGGTTTACCTTACAAGGGTACGAGTGAATCTTACAGCAAAGTATGAACTTTTTAACTCAATAAGAAAAGGACATAAAGGTTTGTTAACCAGTTTGAGTATTTCAAAATGTATATGAATACAGCACACTGTACACCATGATTGCATTAATGTACCCAGTTATACTAAAAGAAATAAAAAAATCCGTGGGTCATGTTTGGTAGGTCCTCCATTGGAATTAAAGCTTCTACATTGGAGTTATAATTTAGAAGGGGTAATATTTCTAAAATTACAAGTGTGGTCAAGCCATGTTTCTATTTAATATTCTTCAATGGCATCTCATCAGTAACAGAACAAAGTCTAAACTTCTTCACATGACATAACCACCTTCCACTGCCCTACTCTCTGCATATTGAATCTCCTATTACTCTCATGTATACCCTGGTTTTTCAGTCATACCAACTGGTTGAAGGGTCTCTTTACAGACAGCTGTGTCCTGATGCCAGGATTTTCAATCGGCATCTCCTAGATATAGTTTTGTTGCATTGACTTGAGTTGCACCACTTCCCACACATTCAAGCATGTGGAAGTTTGAAGCAGAGCTATGCAAATTGAGGGGAATGGTGAGATCCCACCATCCTGGAATATCTCTTAACTGCATGGCAATACTGAAATAATTTAGTGAAACGTCCAGTGGTGTTCACTTAACATTGTGGGACCTGGACAGATTGATCTCAATGGTATGAGAGGCCCAAGGACCAACAGGGCAATGTGAGCATTTCCTATTTTTTTTTTCAGGTGGTTTTCCTCTGCTACCTGTCTGAGTTGCAGAGAGATGCACTCAAATTACTGTAAGCTAATTTCAGCTCTCAATCAGAATCTTCTGGCTTCTGTAAGAATTATTTTGTTTTTATCTGCTCTCATTGAAATCACTGAACAGTATAATCACCATCATGGGAGGCAATTAACATGGGAGAACCCAGGTATCCAGGTCATTACCTTTAGCTAACTGGAGCTTATAGTATTTCCTGAGTTTTGGGGAGCTGGGATAGTGAATCTTAAGAAGTGATGGGAAATAAAACAAGGTTGGGCATTTAGTGAAGAGGGAAGGGTGTGTTCTGTGAAAATAATGATGGTAAAAACAATTGCTCACGTTTATTAAAGGCTTACGACGTGCAAGCCCTGGTTTTGAAGGATTTGCTATATTAACTCAATGCTCACAATAGCCCTATGAATAGATACTATTATTACCACAGTACAGATGAAGCATGCGTGCTTAAGGACATGACCAAATTTACCTACCAAATCACAGAAATAGGATTCAAACCTATGCTGTCTGACTTTGTGCTATGAACCCAACTACTATGTAATACTGCCCCTGAAAAATTAGGGTTCATCCAAGAGAAATTTAATCTACCAAATCAAGATAGCTCTTGCCTTAGCATAACTGAGGGGTGATATGAAGAAAAGTCTTCTATCCATAGGTGAAGACCATAAGATAAATTATCACAGGAGCTCCCTGAGTCCTGCTAGTAAGATTATACAATACCAACAAACCTACATGAATACCCTAAAGTTTTTTGTTACATTTTCAGAAGTTTTAAAAATGTCATTTGTCTTCTGAAATCCATGCAAGCTACTTCTATTTCAGATTTAAACTTCAGAAATCACGTACCTTGATTACTTGTCTGGAAAGAGTTGTTAATTTTTTCATAGGACTTTTGGTGTATTTTACCGTGACAACTGGAGCCAGTGCAAAAAATGTCTTAATCCTTTTAGCCAGTTCTGGATTTGTAGAGAATGCTATGAAGGCTGAAAGGGAAGAAGATACTCATTCAAGTTTTAAAACAATTTTTTCATTTTAAATGATAATAAAAGTAGCTATATTAAAAACAAAAGGCGACTAAGTTATTGATATTTGCAGAGAAGAATATCTAAATTCCTCAAGGGAAATTGACTAATTCAGAATAAGGGGAGCTTTTGTCCCTCGGAGTACTAAAAGTATACTGATAGAGAATTATGAAGTGATGGTTTAAATAGCCAGTGTGGAGCATATCTAAGAATTCCAAGGGTCATTCCAGCTTGATCATAGTCTTTGATATCCGACAAAACTGGGCTGTAATTGTCTTCCCAGTCTCTAAGTTGTATAAAAACTTGGGCATGGGCAGCGCCTGTGGCTCAAAGGAGTAGAGCACCGGTTCCATATGCCAGAGGTGGCAGGTTCAAACCCAGCCCTGACCAAATACTGCCAAAAAAAACACTGATTTTTGGGTGGTGGCCCCATAACAAAAAAATAGCTGGGCATTGTGGAGGGTACCTGTAATCCCAGCTTCTTGGGAGGCTGAGGCAAGAGAATCGCCTAAGCCCAGGAGCTGGAAGTTGCTGTGAGGTGTGATGCCACGCACTCTACCGAGGGCAAGAAAGTGAGACAGTCTCTTAAAATGCCCACTTTATTTCCCCTGTGTGAATCTCAGTCTTCTCAATTTATAAATATGGATAATAAAATCCTTGTAGGATGATTCTAATAAAGTTTAAGTTCATATGAACTTATATATTTAGTGAAGGTTATATATATAAGTACAATGTAAGAGTTACTTGGTGCTGTCTCCGTTAGAAAGGACTCCTCCATGCAGTCATTTGTACATGTGGATGATCATGGTTTCAGATGTTTGCAGTTTCCAGTAAGGGAATGTATGTAAGATGCATGGTATGTTACAATGGACTGAGATCTTCAAGGGAGGGATGGATACCACATGTATCTCTGTCTTCCCAGCATCTGGCCCAGTGTCTAACAAATGTTTATTGAGTATGAAAACGAATAATTCTTTCAAGCTTATTTTTCAACCTTCAAATTTAGTAACAGGGAAAGAATTCCTGATGTCATCATCATTTTATTTATACTTCAGAACCCAGAGGAAATGAATTCCCAAATCAAGTCTCTAAAGTAGACCGTACAGACAGAAAATACACTGATCCCTTCTGTGAATGTGGAGAACCCCAGACATTCTCTGATCACATCGGCCCCCAACATACCTATGGTGGTGCCTTGGGAGTGGCCCACATAGTAAAGTTGCTCCTGTCCAGTTTTCTCTAGGATAAAATTAATTGTGGCTGGAAGGTCATATTTAGACATCTCATCCAAACTGTCAAAGAGAAGGAATGACAAAATTGAAAAAGACATCTGATTGGTAGGCCTGGAATATTTAAACATGTTCATTGCAGACATAAATTTATTTGTTAAACTAGAGCCACTATATGACCCATGTATCTATGCAACTTTTGAAGATAAAAGAATCAACATTTTTAAGAAACTAACAAGAAAAATCTGGTTTAAGACCTACTGATTCTTTCCCTGTAAGATTAGTCATATTTCACTTAATTCCGTAACAGATTTGCTAAACTTAAACATTCCAGGTAATTGCTTTTTTATCTAAAATAGAAGAAAAAACCCAAATAACAAAGCAAAATGATTTGCCAACCTCAGCCCATACTAATTCAATTAGAATTTTCATGGAAGAAGCCTGGTAATCTTCACAGTTCCTCAATGGCCTCAGGTGCTCCTGATACTGCATATGGTTTAGGAATTACTCACCTAGGAAATGTCTCATTCCTTGCAATGATGCAATGATACAACCGCACTGTGGTATGGAAATAGGAAATGCCAAATGGCTTTCTGAAAGACACCAGGCAATGAGGCCAAGGAACAAAGGGCTTTCATGACATCTAAGACATGATTCTTATCTCCTGTGCCAAGTGCAAGAGTTTATCCTTGCAACCAGGTAGGCCTGGTACTTGAAGCAGATCGCACGCCCCAGGGCTGATCTTTAGCCATTCTTTGATCAAGCTTTCTCCTTACTTCCCCAGGGTACAAACACACACACCTAGATACCAGGAAGGAAGCTGAGGGTTTTAAAGCAAACAGTGCAATGATAAGGGCATTTCATCACAGCTTGTGAAGGAAGCCTGGGTAGAGACAGACTTTAAAAAAAAAAAATCAGATTAATATGAGAATACAAATGATAAGGTTACATTTTTGCATTTCTAAGGTAAAGTTGTAGTTGAGCGCTTAATGCAGGAGGTGTGCAGTGTACCCTGACACTGTGCACAGTAGGTGAGTTTACCAATCCCTCCCTCTCCTTTTCCATTTTCTGATCTCCTATCCCCCTGCTTGAATACGCTTGAGTTTTTCTCCCGTGTGGCTGTAGTTGTTTTTCTATTGGTTTCATTAGTATTGACACATTGGATACTTGATTTTCTATTCTTGTGATGGAAAAGAACTTTACTAAGAACAATTGCTCAACTCCAACCAGGTAAATACAAAAGATGTAAAGTCTCTATCTTTATGACTGAATAGTATTCAACCCAAAGGCCCATCAGCCCATGAATGGAGGTGCAAGAAAGATTTATTTCCTTCTTGTTGATTCCATTGGGTGCATTTGGACAGAGAAGGAAAATTCAACAGGTATTCATGCCTAAAAATGACCAATGTACCCACTTCATTTATTAGTAGCTTTCTCTTTACCTGAAGGCCCAGTATTCTGATGATTTGGGTGACAATTTCAGGTGTTTTCTGGACCAGGTGTTTCCTCGGCTGTTCCCCAACCATACATCATAACCAGTATCTGCCAGAATGAAAGCCAAGCTGTTGTTGGGCAGGTTGCAAATCCAGTTGCTGGCAGATGCTACTAACCCATGCTGCAAATACACAACAGGCTTCGAAGCTGCAAAACAACACAGGCAATCAGAATTTCACGTCTGAACTTAGTATCTACAAAAATTTCTTTCCCACGTTCCTGCAGTGTAAAAGGAGAGGTTAAGAGATGAAATTTTGCTCCAGGAAAACCTGGGATTTAGTCCTTTACAAGCTACTTACATGGGCAAGTTACTTATTTACTTTATTTTCTCATCTCTAAAGGGTTATATATAATGTCTTGTGTTATGGAGGTGCCAGAGTAAGACTTCCTTGGTTCAAAATCCATTTTAGTATGTATTAAGCCTTTTGTGCTTCAGTGAAACTATCTGTTTAATGGGAAATAATGAATGCTACCTCATTGGGTAGTTATAAGGATTCGAGGAGAATTAAAATATATAGAAGACTGTCAAGCACAATATTAACTCAATTGCTGCTTTTCATATTAATAACATTGTATTCTTCAGGAAGCATCTACTTATAGAACTTCAAGTTTTTTTCAAAATAAATGACATTTGCTAAATGTTTGTTGAATGCCAGATTCAGTTTGCTTAATCTATGCTACATTCTATAGGCCCTGCTTCATTTCATTCGAATCATTAGAAAGCAAAATGCAAGGTTGTTGATTTGTCATCAAAATCCTACTCCCGACATAGAACTGAACATTTTAACTAAGAAAGGAAAAAAATTAGAGTTGGCTTTCAGTTGGGTGCCTGGGCAAGAGGGAGTACCTCTTGCAGGCAGCATGTAAACTCCCCTGGTGGGGAGTAGGGTGGTGGTGAGGGCCTCACAGGGTCCTGTCCATAGGGGCAGGCTGGGAGGAGTGGCAGAGGTTGCTCACTTGTGCTGGACCTCAGAGGACTCAGACCCCAGCTTCCAAGCACAGGGCTCCATCTTCAACCAGCCCCTGCTCTTTGCCAAACTCCCCTGCCAGCTTCAGCTTCTCCTAGCCCAGCAGGTCTGGCTTCTGCCCAAGGTTGTTGATGTAGCTCCTGAACATGTTGGCTGATAGCTCTTCAGAATGTTGTGCATGTTGCTCCCTGCTATCTTCTACTCCAGGAGGCTCCACTTATCTCCTGCATCTTGTTCTGCTGCTCCAGGAACCTCATCTTGATGAAGGAGGCCTTGTTGAGTTTCCTTCTCCTATTGGGGTCCACTTCAGCTTAAAGGAGCTCAATGAATTCTGGTTCACCTGACAGCTGTGATGCTCCCATAACACTACTTCTGTCATAGCCCCATGCAGATCCATGCTAATGCCCAGGCTACCCCAGAAGCTGCAGCCTACCTGGGAGAAGCCTGAGAAGTTGATGTGGGTACTAGGTACACCTATGTACAAGCAGCTGCTGAGGGCCCTGGGGTCAGAGGTCGACACTTTATAGGATTTATGGGTCACCCTGATGATAGACATGGTGATGCTGGTGTGGAGGCAGACAGGTCTACCCAGACAGATTTGAGAAGCTGAGCTGAGACGCTCCCTCTATGTGGGCACTCATAGAGTCATATTTACTTTAACAAAATAAAATCACTCGGACTTGGGTGGAGAAATGACTATAGTGGATTAATACCCATTTGAAGTTATTGTAGTAGTTGAAGACATTATATCCAAACCTGGCTTTGAGGGATATTGAAGTTGAGAGAAGTTTGCAGATTAGAGAGAAGTTTAGAAGGCAATAATTGATGGATATTGGTGATTGGCTGCAGGTAAGTAAGGAAAAAGGTGTGTCTAGAAGGACTGTTAGGTTTCTGGTTTTCAAAATTGGACAATGGTATTGCCAGAGTAAGAACATGTTGCATTCCTTTGTGTTGGGAAGGAGGACACAATTATGAAGAAAGAGACCAAACAGACACCTCAGAACTTTATTTTGTAATTGGGTACCAGCTCAGCCACAGTAAAATAAAGTATTAAGTACACTCCTGAAGTCCTGAGTCCAAGTCTTAGTTTCTGGACCCACATGGGTCTAGAAGGACCCATAATATCCTGGAGAGGAGGACTTAGTCCTTCACCACTTGCTATCTGAAGACTCCCTGGGCTTTGAATAAATCACAGGTAACCAGGCAATTATCACCATGGGCTTTAGAGCAGATTTGGCTTGACTTCAGGTGTAACCTGGCACTGGCAGTCACAAAGAAGTGTCATGACATCTCTCCACCAAGTCCAGCAACCCTGCACTGAGAGTGTGGAAAGACAGAGGTTTTTCCTGGCAATCTAGAGAATTCTCCCCTGTCTTACCCAAGCCCACCAGGGATTTGCAAGAGTCATTACTGGGCTTGGACCACCCCCAGTGCTGATATGGCTGCAGCAAACAAAGACTCATGTCACAATATTCAATTCCTTTCCAATACCTGGAAAGTCTTCTAAAAAAGGATGAGATTGAATAAGCCCAAACTATGAAGATTAAAATAAACCTAACTCTTCAGTGGCCAGATATTGATGAATACTCACAAGCATCAAGAACATTCAGGAAGACATGACTTTACCAAACAAACTAAATAAGACACCATTGACCAATCTTGGAGTGATGGAGATATATGACACTTCAGGCACATAATTCAACTGGCTATCCTAAAAAAGTTCAATGTACTTCCAGACAACAGAGAGAAGGGATTCGGGAGCCTCTCAGAGGGATTGAAATGATAAAGAAAAGGGAGGGATTGAAATAATAATTAAAAATCAAGCAAATATTCTAGTGCTTAAGAATCCCACTGACAAACTGAGAAATGGATCACAATCTCTCCACAGCAGAATTAACCACATAGAAGTAAGAATTAGTGAACTTGAACACAGGGTATTTGCAAATACACAGTTCAAAGAGAAAAAAGAATGAAGCACACCTACAAGGTCTAAAAATAAGGTCAAAAGGCAAGTCTAAGAGCTATTGGCTATAAAGAGGAGATAGAAAAATGCCACGGCACTTAACCAGGGTGACAGAGTGAGACTCTGTCTCAAAAAAAGAAAAAAAGAGAGAAAAATTGAGGTTGAAAGTTTATTCTAAGAAGTAATAACAGAACTTTCCAAACCTAGAGAAAGACCTCAATATTCTGGCACTAGAAGGTCCTAGAACACCAGGTTGATTTACCCTAACAAGACTACCTCAAGACATTTAATAATCAAGCTTCCAAAAGTTACAAAGAAAAGTTCCTAAGGGAAGCAAGAGAAAAGGAAACAAATAGCATATAAAGGAGCTCCAATATGTCTGCAGCAGACTTCTCAGTGGAAACCTTATAGGCTGGGAGAGTGTGGCCTGACATTTAAAATGCTGAAGGAAAAAAACCTAGAATATTTTGCAAAAATCAAGTATGAAGGAGAAATACTTTCCCAGAAAAACAAAAACTGAGGCATTTCACCAAGCCTCATCCTGCAAGAAATGCTAACAGAATTCCTTCAACCTGAGAGAAAAGGATATTAATGGACAATAACCAATCACCTGAATGTATATAATTAACTAGTAACAGCGAGTACACCAGTATTGAATATGCTATTGCTATAATTGCACTGTATAAACCACTGATATCTTGAATAGGCAGCTTTAAAGATAAAATGTCGTAGTTATTTTTGATAGGTTTTTTGAAAGGTATAGTATAAAGATATGGATGAAAACAAAGTTAAAAAGCAGAGGTGGGGTGAAGATTAAAGTCTAGAATTTCTGTTAGATTTCTCTTTGCTTACTTGTTGTTAGAGTTGCCATATGCTTAAAATAATTGGTTATATTAATATTTTTTGAAAGCCTCATGGTAACCTCAAACAAAAAGCCTACAACAGATACAGAAAAAAGCCAGAAATTAAGACATTTTACCAGAGAAAATCACTCTTAACAAAGGAAGACAGGAAGAAAGGACCACAAAACAACCAGAAATGAAGTAACAACAATTGAGTAATAAATGGCAGAAGTAAGCGTTACCTACCAATAACTGTAGCTGCAAGGTAACTTTGTACACTATTAATTTGCACTTGAAACTCTGAGTTCATATGAAGGGAAATCCCTGTGAAGACCCTCTAAGTGTTTAGAAGGCTAGTCATGTAGGAGGCAGGCTCTGAAGGCAGAGTCTGAAAAGTCTGGGACTCCCTGGAAGGGACCTGGGAGTGGAAAATCAAGATAAATTGGTGTGCAGTAATGTTAAAGGTTACATCCATTCCTCATAGATGAGTAATCTGTTATTTACAGGCGAGTGGGTTACAGGTTTATAGCTTTTTTCGTCGTTTCTTTCGTGTGCTAATCTTAGAGACCATCTGACACCAGTCAGTGCATGATTAGTGTGTGTATGTGCAGAACTTTGTTTCATGCAAGTCTAGAAGTGTGTGAGAAATCAACTAAGGTGTTACATGCCTGAGAGAGTGGTAGCCCCTACTCTTCAGAGACATTCTGACTGCTGGTCTCATCTCTGCGACTCTGGTCCGAATACATAGTCACACAACAAATAACAATCTTGAATGTGAATGACCTAAACTCTCCCATCAAAAGACATAGAATGGCTGAATGGATAAAAAACAAGAGTCACACTTCACCTATAAAGACACAGGTAGACTGAACGTGAAGGGATGGGAAGTGATATTCCATGCAAACGGAAACCAAAGAAGAACAAGAATAGCTATACTTCTGTTAGATAAAATAGCTTTCAAGACAAAAACTGTCAAAAGGGACAAAAAAGGTCCTTATGGAATGATAAAGGAGTTGGTCAATTCAACAAGAGGATATAACAATCTAAGTATATATGCTCACAACACTGGAGCACCCAGATAAAGTAAATATCAGAGCTAACAAGAGTAATAGATGCCAATACAATAATCACTAGGGACCTCAACATTCCACTTTTCAGTATTGCACAGATCATCCAGATAGAAAATCAACAAAGAAACATTGGATTTAACTTGTGCTAGAGACCAAATGGACCTAACATACACTTATAGAATATTTCCTCCAACAGCTGCAGTATATGCGTTCCTATCCTCAGCTCATGGATCAATCTCAAGCATAAACCATACTTTTAGGCCACAAAGAGTGTTAAAAATTCAAATCAGGCTAAGTATTTTCTCTGCCTACAATGGAGTAAGATGAGAAATCAATAACAAGAGGAACACGAGAAAATAAACAGTCATGTGGAAATTAAACAGTATGCTCCTGAGGTCAGTGGGTCAATGCAGAAATTAAGAAGGAAATTAAAAAATGTCTCAAAACAAAAATGAAAATACAACATACCAAAACCTATTGGGTGCATTAAAACCAGTAATAAGAAAAAAGTTTATGGCAATAAGGGCCTATATTAAAAAAAAAAAAAGGCTTCATATAAAAACCTAATGTTGCATCTCAAACATCTAGAAAAATTAAGAGCAAACGAAACCCCAAACTAGAAGTCAAGAAATAAAAAGATCAGGTATGTAATAAATGAAATTGAAACAACAATAAACCAGATCAATGAAACAAAAGTTGGCTTTTCAAGAATGTAAATGAAATTGACATACTTTTAGTCAGACGAAGAAAAGAGAAAGAAGCCCAAATAAGCTGGGCGCAGTGGCTGGCGCCCGGCTAGGAAGCACTTTAGGAGGCTGGGGCAGGTGGATCGCTTGAACTCAGAGGTCTGAGACCAGCCTGAGCAAGAATGAGATCATCTCTTTTAAAAATAGAAAAAAAAATTAGCCAGGCACTGTGACAGGTGCCTGTAGTCCCAGCTACGTGGGAGCTGAGGCAAGAGGATCACTGGAGCTCAAGAGTTTGAGGTTGCTATGAATTAGGCTGACTCCAGGGCATTCTACCCAGGGCAATAGAGTGAGATTCCGTCTAAAACACCACCACCACTACCACAACAACAAAAAAACAAAAAGACCCAAATAGATAAAATCAGAGTTGCAGAAGTACAAAGGATCATTAGAGACCATGAACCACTGTAGGCCAAATAATTGGAAAACCTATTAGGAATGAGTTAGTGGGCACAAAAACATATTTAGATAGTTAGGATGAACAGTGTTTGATACAACAAAGTGAGTATAATCAACAGTAATTTAGGGTATGCTTCAAAATAAAGGAGTGGAACTGGAATATTCCTGACACAAAGAAATGACAAATGCCTGAGGTGATGGATACCCCAAATAGCTGATTGGATTAATTCACATTGTATGCCTTAATCAAAACATCACATACCCTATAAAGATATAAAACTGTTATGAACCCATAATTAAAAAGAGGAGAAAAGCAAAATTAAATAAAGGGGTAGGAGCCGTGATTTTCCTCTTCTAATGAAAGGAAGTGCAACCTATTTCAGAACAAAAGCTGCCCTGCTCTACCCGGGACATCTAAGCCTCTCTGGTTTAGGTATCTTTCCTTTCATAACAAAATAAGTCATACCTGTTTGGGAGGGACATCCTCTTCCATGAGGAATTCTATAAAGTCCGAGGATATAACCATCTTTTGTCGCAACATCATACTCTTCGTGAGGATAACCCCAGTAAGAAATAATCTGGCTCTAAAAAAGAAAGAAAATAGATACCTTCACATTGTAATCTCATAATATTCATACATGCATTATATATAGTACTTCAAATTGCAATCTACTGTTCATTAGCACATATGTTGGGACAGCATGTGGTAGGAAATATGAGGATAATTTGGGGAGACTTTCTAGAAGGGTTGCATACAAAGGCATCGGTAAGGCAGGGTGAGGCAACCCTGCACCCTGGCTTGCTCAGGACAATTCCCGGTTTTGCCTGTTGGCCTGGTCTTAGTAATGTACCCTAATTCACTCTCAAAATGTTTTGACAAAAAATGACATAGTTATCTAATGAGGGGAGCCACAGGGGATTGTGTAGTGCCCTATGGCTCGTGAGTAAGCTGTTACCAACCTTAGACCTGAAAGACGATGGGAGGAAGCCCTTACAAGGATCCTGAAGGAGACAGTCAAACAGGGCACACTGAGGGGGACAGCCAGTCTCAGCTGACCTCACAAGTGAAGGAGTGAGGGCAATAAAACACTTGGCCTCACATTCCCCTTTCCTTATCTCCTGCTCAAGATTTCCAGTAGCTGAAATGAACTCAAAACCAAAGTTCAAGGGAGCTTGTTGACCTACCTGGTCCTTAGAGTTCAGCCCCATGCACAGGGAGAAAGGTGAAAGAACAGAGCATGAGTCTACAGTGGTCAACAGTAGGTCCTCACTAACAGATACACGAGAAAGTGGGGAACTTGTGTTCACTGGTAATCTCATTAACAAATGACCTTTGAGATAGAATTGTGCCATTGTAAAGTTGAGAAAGCTAAATTGAAGATAAATAATTTTTCCAGGGAGAAATAAAGACAAGATTGACACCAAAACTACAAAGCCTGTGCCCATGTCAGACAGAGATGCCTGTATACATTGAGGCCACCCAGAGCAGTGGCTGAGAGCCCAGGCCCTGCAGACAGACTGATGGCATTGAAGTATCACTCTTCCTCTTAATTAACTCTGTAACTCTGGGCAAGTTACTTAACCTTCTATGCCTTATTGTACTATCGGAGGTAGTAATAGCATCCGCTCATAAATAAGTTGTGAGGATATGTGATATACCTGGAACCATGCCTACCATAAAACAAATGTTCTATAGATGTTTTTATTTTTATTAACATTATTAGATTAAAAGCCAAAACTCACTCATAATAGAGAGGGAAAGAATGTGTGTGAATATTATGAGGAAAAGGAAATTTGATTTGAGGACATGTATTTACGGACTGAGTTCAGCAGTGTGGTAGACTTAGTACCAGTCAGTATCAGGGGTACTTACTGAATACTCTAGAGAGAGGAATAAGAAAAGACACTAATAAAAAACTTTGGTATTTTCATGCTTCTCAAGATTCTAACACAAGCTTGGCTGAGAGAAGACAGGAGTAAGACCTAGTCCACTGGAATGAAGCCCATAGTGGACATTTGTCACCTGCCTTTTTTTTTTAACTGAATGGTAACTATGTACATTAATGCACTTCTGGGGTACAGTGTGGGGTTTTCACATGCAATCTGAAATACTTCCGTCAAACTGGTCAACACAGCCTTCTTGTCATTTTCTCAGTTATTGCTTTAAAACGTTCACATTCAACTCTTAGAAAGATTCACCTGTACCCCTATAAGATAAACTTCAGAAGTGATCCCTCCAAACCCCCTCCCTAAAAGTTCTTTTCTTAGGTATAGACCCAACTCACCAGATGAGGGGTTCACCAGAAGATGCTCAAATCCACCATACATTGGTCAGAAATGGACAATAATTCCTGTTCTAGAGCTCTGCTAAATAAGCACGTCCCTAACTCCGTGTCCCTTACTGGTTTAATTTTCTGTTCGATTAACAGAGAATCTTCAGGATATTACACTGTCTGTCTGTGCTGGAGGTTCCAAATTCTTTGTGACAATCTGAGATGCATTTTTCTTTCCCTCTTCATTTTTTTTTTTTTTTTTTTTTACATTTACTCCGAACATTTGAGGAACCAGTGACCTAAAATATTAAGAATTCTGGCTCTTTGCTCAATGCCCTCTTTACCATGAGAATATTCACTGTGACTTTCTTCATTCTGTTTCAACCATACTTCAATTATGGGGCAGTGCCAAAATTTCTTTGGCTTTTGAAATTTGCACATTCTAGTTTCTGTACTTTTTTTTTTAAGTGACTAACTCTTGATTACCATGTTCTTACTTACTTTATAGAAACGTACTGGGACTCAATTACCATCAGGCACCAAACTGGAGTCTGGTAATATAAATCTGAGCAAGTGAAAACAAGCCCCTCATTTACGGAAATTATGTTTTAGTGCAGAAAACTTGAAATTGAGCAACAAGAAAATTAGATAAAGACGTTCTGTCTCTCTAGGATCTATCTTTTATCTATTTACCATATATCAATCTACCATATCTACCTATCCATCTATCATGACTTTCCATTGTCCATTGATAAATCTATTCAATCTGCCTATGTATGTATGTATGTATGTATCTATTTATCCATCCATCCATCCATCCATCCATCCATCCATCCATCCATCCATCCATCTTATCTATCTATCTATCTATCTATCTATCTATCTATCTATCCATCCATCCATCTATGTATCTATCTAGCCATCCATCCATCTATCTATCTAGCCATCCATCCATCTCATCTATCTATCTATCTATCTATCTATCTATCTATCTATCTATCTATCCATCCATCCATCTATCTAGCCATCCATCCATCTCATCTATCTATCTATCTATCTATCTATCTATCTATCTATCTATCCATCTATCCATCTATCTATCTATCTAGCCATCCATCCATCTTATCTATCTATCTATCTATCTATCTATCTATCTATCTATCTATCCATCCATCCATCTATCTATCTATCTAGCCATCCACCCATCTCATCTATCTATCTATCTATCTATCTATCTATCTATCTATCTATCTATCCATCCATCCATCTATCTATCTATCTAGCCATCCATCCATCTCATCTATCTATCTATCTATCTATCTATCTATCTATCTATCCATCCATCTATCTATCTATCTATCTAGCCATCCATCCATCTCATTTATCTATCTATCTATCTATCTATCCACCCATCTATCCATCTCATTTATCTATCTATCCATCCATCTCATCTATCTATCTATCTATCTATCCATCCATCCATCTATCCATCTTATCTATCTATCTATCTATCTATCTATCTATCCACCCATCTATCCATCTCATTTATCTATCTATCCATCCATCTCATCTCATCTATCTATCTATCTATCTATCTATCTATCCATCCATCCATCCATCCATCTCATCTATCTATCTATCTATCTATCTATCTATCTATCTATCTATCCATCCATCCATCTATGTATCTATCTAGCCATCCATCCATCTATCTAGCCATCCATCCATCTCATCTATCTATCTATCTATCT
>CAUYTI010023660.1:0-11728 GCA_963575145.1 Galago senegalensis | reverse complement strand
AGAGGACAGAGAGACAGGACAGAGAGAGAGAGGACAGAGAGAGAAGAGAGAGAGGAGACAGAGGGAAGGAGAGGAGAGCACAGAGAGAGAGGACAGAGAGACAGGACAGAGAGAGAGAGGACAGAGAGAGAGGAGAGAGAGAGCAGGGAGGGAAGGAGAGGACAGAGGGGGGAGAGAGGGAGAAAAAGGGGGGGGACAGAGAGAGAGGAGAGGGAGGGAGAAAGAGAGAGAGAATGGCATTTAAATAAGAAAGCTGCCCAGGTTTGGGAAGGAACATGGCCTTTACCCAGGATCTGAGGGAAGAATAGGCATCTGACACCAGGATGAGAGAAGGACACATCCCAGAGTAAGACAGAGGAACCAGGAAGGTCCCCAAAGGCAGGGCGTGCAGGGCTCTCACAGCAAGATTAGCACCTGGTGTGGGCAGAGGAGGCTCAGAGAGAAGTGTGAGGTGGAAGAAGTCAGGTGCTGCGCAAAGACCCAGCCCGTGTGGTAGGAAAGAGCAAAGTGAAGATTAAGGAACACCCAAAGTGAGTAGAAAAAAGAACATGATTAAGATAAAAGAGAACACCAATGACACAGGAAACCAACAAAAAAATAGAGAGAAATCAGTGGAATTAGAGACTGTTCTTTGAATAGATCTCCATATTCTTAGGCACTCATCTTAACAGCATGGAAAACAGCTTCCCCATAAAGAGAACGCAGCTCATCCCTGGAAAGCCTTGAGCACGGATCTCCCCTCCCTTCTCATCGAGCCGTGCTGTTATGATCGTCAGAATCCCCCAAACACAGCTCTGTTACACCATAAATCCTCAAGTGTAATTATGAATCAAAACACAACAGAATTGTTTTGTATTTTCAAAAAGAGATGTCATCCAAACAGATTTTTATCCTTTCTGTTTCTTACAGCTACGTGGAGGCTGTGATGGTGCCTTTTTACTGAAGAGTTCAAAATGTGTGGCTGACGTTACAATGCTGATTTGTCATTTCCTAGCATTAACTTCAGTAAGCGTTTGTCAGCATCAGGCAGGTGCCACGGGAAGCGCAGGGAAGTGAGGGGGGAGGCGGGGCCTCCTTCTGAGCAGCGGAGTTCACCCATTAATTCCAAAAGCACCACTGAGTGTCTGCTATAGGCCCACACTCTGTTGGTTAGGGACAGAGAGAGGCAGGGAGTTGGTTTCTGCTATCACAGGGTTTATGTTAATAATAGGTGAGAAACAGATTAACAAAAACACCAGGTTATTAGATGCTTCTCACTGATATTTTAGTTAGATGACACTTGGGGTGAGTCTTAAACCATGAGGAGACAATTTTCAATCACACAGAGGGAGAGAGTACCATCAAGGCTCACCTGGGAGTAAGACCTCCATGAGCAAAGTGACAAGGTGAAACAGGCCTGACTCCCAGGAAACTGAGCATAAGAGTGGGTGGAGAGTGGACACAGGGTCAGGGAGAGATGGAGACTAGACACAGGGTCAGAGAGAAGTGGAGACTGGACACAGGGTGAGGGAGAGACTGGACACAGGGTCAGGGAGAGGTGAAGACTGGACACAGGGTCAGGGAGAGTGGGTGGAGATTGGACACAGGGTCAGAGAGCGGTGGAGACTGGACACAGGGTCAGGAAGAGTGGGTGGGACTGGACACAGGGTCGGGGAGAGTTGGTGGAGATTGGACATAGTGTGAGGGAGAGGTGGAGACTGGACACAGGGTCAGGTAGAGTGGATGGAGACTGGACACAGGGTCAGGGAGAGTGGGTGGAGACTGGACACAGGATTGAGGAGAGTGGTTGTGAATATCGTGAGATTGGCAGGGATGAGGCTTTCAGCACAAGAGAAGCCATGAGGGCCAAGTGAGGACAGAGAATGGCAAGTTCCAGGTTAGAGGAACCCACCGCAGGTCCAAGAGTTGTGACCTTGACATCCAGGCAGTGGGAAGCCACCACAGCCCTGCTGCCTGTACTTTTCAGCTGATCCCTGAGAAGCCAAACTGTACCACATCTCACAGCTCTCCTCGCCGCTCAGGCCTTGACCCACAAACACCAACAAAGGGAAGCCCACAGTCAGATGGCTCTGCTGGTAAATTTTGCCAAACATTTTTCAAAAAAATCAACACAGATCTTTATCACACCAGTTTTTTTCAAAAGCTAAAATAAGAGGAACCACTTTACATCTCATTCTATGAGGCCACTACTACTTCAAGTCTAAAACCAATGAAGACATTATGAGCAAAAAGCACAGGCAGAGTCCTTTATGATGCAAAGTCCCCAACAAAACACCAGGACATTGAGTCCAGCAGTATATTAACACAAAAGCATTAGACACATGGTCAAGTAGGATTTAACCCAGGATCCAAAGTTAATTCAACGTACAAAAATTAACACGACATGCCATATTTATAGGATAAAGGATTAACCCCCGGGATTATCTCATAGACACACTGAAAGTATATGACATATTTCATATTATTTCCTGATAAAAACACCAAACAAACCAGGTATATGATGGAAATTCCTCAGCCTGATGAAAGACACTTCTGAAAAGCTCACAGCTGCTGTTCTATTTAACAGGGAAGGACTAGACGCTTTCCTCCTATGGCCAGGAGCAAGACAAGGCTGTCTACCTGGACCACTTCTTCTCAGCATTGTGCTGGAGGTTCTAACCAACACAATAAAGTAAGAAAAATAAATAAAAGATGCTATGATCGGATAGGAAGAGGTATTTCTATTTGGAGATGGCATGATCTTATGTAGAGAAAATCTTAAAGAATTCAGTAGAAAACTATTAGTACCAATAAATGACATCAGCAAACCGCAGGACAGACCAGTAACCTCAGATCAATGGTGTCTCTACACATTAGAGCAGGAGCAGTGTGAAAATAAAGGCAGAAACAGCTTCAGCTCTTCCCTGCCTGAAGACACAGCAACAAGGTGGCAGGTGCAAGCCTTGGGCCCAGTCTTGTACTTCCCAGGCTCTGGACTGTGAGAGATAATGTCTGCTGCTCAACCCCCCAAAAGAGAACAATTTAATCACAGTAACATAAAAATTATGATATAGTTGGAACCAGATTTGACCAAGGAGGTGCACAATGTATACAACAAAAACTATAAAATATTGCTCAAAGGGACAGAACAGAATAAATGATATCCCCCAACAATTAGAAGACTGAATGTGCTAAGACAGCAATACTCCAGAGTCATCACAGACGCAGCATGCTCTCTACCAAAATTTCACTGGTATTATTTTTACAAAGGTGAAAAAGCTTATTCTAAAATTCATATGTAATTACCAAGGCCCCTAAAAGGCCAATGTCACCTTGACTAGGACCAAAACTGAAAGATACATGATTCCTGATTTCAAAACTTAATCTGTAATCAATACAGCTGGTACTAGCTTAAGTATAGACATATTTAAATCAGTAGGATAAAATCAACAGTCCAGAAATAAACTCATAAATCCATGGCAAGTTGATACTCTATAAAGATACCAAGACAGTTTATTAGGAAAACAGTCTTTTCAATAATGGATGCTGAGACAATTGGACACTCCTATAGTTGGACTCCTACTTCACAACACAGTGAAACAGTCTCTCAGAATGTATCATCGGGCCAGATTTTTAAATATATAGAATACACAGGATTAAGTTGTCATAAATTTGTGTTAGATTATTATGGTGTCTCAGATGTGACACCAAATGCACAAGTGATAAAAACACAGGGCATTGTATAAATTAGACTCCATCGAATTAATGTGCGATAAATGATACTGTGCAGAGATTTATAGGACCATCCACAGAATAAGAGAGAATGGTTACAAATTTACAACTGATAATTAGACATACCTCTGTCAAGAATATGCAAAGAACTTAATAGTTAAAGAACAAATGATACAATGAAACACAGAGATTTAATAGATATTTTACAAAAAATAGACCCAAATAGCAATTAAATGATGAAAAGAAATCATCCCTATTGAAGAGCGTCTCCCATGGAAGCCACAGTTATAAACAAAGATGGTCAAAAAATACAGACAGACAACCACAAATGTCGGCGAGGACACGGAGATCTCAGAATGCTCGTTCATTTCTGCTGGAATTGCAAGATAAGGCAGGCACTTTGGGAAAGTTTGGCCAATCTTCAAATACATATGTCCCCATAATAATTTAAAAATTAAACATTTTTTAAAAGTTAAACATAGCGTTACCATATGAATCAGCAATTCCCTCCTAGGTATGCACAAAAACTTGTACATGAATGCTCATAATAGCATTGTTCATGGTCATCAAAAAAAAAAAAAGCCCAAATGTCCATCATCTGATAAATGGATAAACTCAGTGTGGGAATTCACAGGATGGACTACTGGTCGACAAGGGAAAGGCATGGAGTGCTGACAGGTGTTCATGAATATGCCTGGAAACCTCTGTGTTCAGTGAAAGAGGACAGAAGAGAAATCTCGTAGGATTCCACTCAATGGAGCTTCCAGAAGGTGAGTCTGTGAAGCCAGCCTGTGCATCCCTGCGCCCTAGTCCCAGGAGGGCCAAGTGCAGGCTGGCGGCCTGTGCATCCCTGCGGCCTAGTCCCAGGAGGGCCAACTGCAGGCTGAGTGCTGCTGCCCAGCAAATGATGCCTCAGCAGTTCTCTGGGGCTATAAAAAGATTTTAAATTAGATTTTGGTGACAACTGCATGATCCTTTCAATATACTAAAACTATCAAATTGTAAACTATTACATTGTAAGTTATTAATTGTAAACTTTATAAAGAATTTATAAAGAGAATCATAAATGAATAAAGAGGTTAAGAAGAAACAGCAAACTATAGCAAGTAAGATATGCACGCTATTGTGGGGGATAGAATCAGCATAGAAAGCTTCAGAGAAGATGGAATTTCAGCTCTCTTCAAGTACAGAGAGGATTTGGATGACAACCAGCCTGTCATAGACAATTCCATGGGAAACTTGACGCAAATTCTTACACTCATGTGAGCGTATTCTTTTCATGTTACAGATGAGATAATGATCCCCCCCCAAAAGGAAACAAGTTCATTCTAATTTCTATTGCCTGCAATCCTTGGTTTACTCTGCTGCACTGCAAATAGCTGGCGCCTCAAGTGCTGGAGGGATGCCAGTCGTCAGAGAACCTGTCAGGACAGGGCTTGTACAAGCCTGGCTTTCTCAGCATAGTTTCTCTTCCTGAGTGATTTAAAACATTTCCAGGTGAAACTCCCAGAATCTAAATACAGGAGGTAAGAGATGTCCCTGGAAGCGCCCTGTTACCACCATCTGTAATTTGTTCACCCACTTCTGAAGTCTGACTGAACCCAAGGGGGTAAGATTTGCCAGGGTTAGAGAATAGCTTCTGCTCTCTCTGCACCAGACACCTGGACCAGAAAGTCAGTTCAGTACATGTGGACTGCTTTTGCTCTCCCCTGGAATTGTGTGGTTATGGAAAGGACATTGTGAAGGTGGGCATGTGGACAGTGCCTGGTGTCACAGAGCTCACTGTTGGTGCCCTGGAGGGCACTGTGAAGCTTCCCCTCCTGATCTTGCCATGAGCTGACTGACTGTGTTATCTTGGGCAAATCCACACTGAACTTCACTTCCATCTTCTGCAAAATGGCAGTGATTCAACGTGTGGGGCTGCCGGATAGGCCCAATACGATGAACGTTGATTTACTTAGCAAATACGTATCAAGGATTTACGCTGGCAATAGGAACACAAAGAAGTCAAAGACGGGATTTGACTGATGGGTCACAGTGTCATGTGAGACCACTTCCTAAACTATAACATGTTGATCAAATTTAAGAGATGACTTTAGCTTTCCATACACGAGAAATGTCCCTCACCACATGAACTGGCTCCCTCGGGTTCGGGGCTGCCACCGTTTTTCAAAGCTACTCGTAACTAGTCACTCAAACTCTTGAGAGCATGGATTTGAGATCCAAAACAGTTTGAATCTCCAGACCCTGGAGTGGCATTGGGATCATCCCCAGAGACACTGTCCTTCATCCTCACCTGTCATTTCCGTGTGCTATAGGCACAAGAAAACACCAGAAAATATGACTTTTCCCAGAACGTTAATTTTCCTCTGTGGTAAGCAGTTTAACACGTGATTTTTATCTTAAAAGAAACAGACATACATTATATAATAGAAGCAAAAATTACATTGAATTTTAACATATCATCTTGAGTCTTAGGACAGTGAACAGACTCCCGAAGTGTGTGATGCTGAGTGGACGTATTCACGTATCTCAGCTCAGAGCTGGGACGTCTCAGCCTTTGGATTGTTTATTGCCCAACTTCAAGGGCACAGTGTGCACAGACTGATTTGAACAGTGCTCCTGAGGGTGTTGGCAGTGGAGAGCGATTCAGCTGCTTGTCTGGGGAGACATCCTGGCAGGCCACGTCTGTAAACCCAGGCTGCCCGGGAAAGGGCCTTCTCACAAGTCTTGTTCAACATGAGAGTTTTGATAGACTCCCACTGTGGTCTGAGCAGAAAAGAAGGATCAGAATGTCTACAGCACATCCTGGAAGTAACTTCCAGAAACTGGGGGCGGGGCATGAACTGGCTCATCTATCAAACGCTCTTCCATCTTCACAGACTTGTGAGGCAAAGAAAATATTGCAGCCACACAATCTTCCAAATTCTTAATAACAGCAGGGATCATCATTACTCAATGTCACAAGCTGATACCGTCACTGAGGAAGCATTATCACAAGAAGGCAGCACTCGGAGTTTATCAGGAGATGTGCGCCAGTCTGCGGTGGGAAGCAAAGTGATGAGCTGGCCGGAAAGCCTCCTTCTTCATCTGTGTCATCCCACATTCCTTAAAGGGCAAGCACTAATAAGGCATAAAAGCTTTTGTGGAAACCACTTACCATCATCCGAAGCCCACAGGGTTGTTATTTAAATAAAAAGCTTGGAAATGACTTCCAAAGGTCCCTGAAACTCATGACCTCAAAATACACCACATGCATAATACAAAGATGAATGCTGGGGTGTCCTCATTCCCATAGAAGGCCCATGTTTTTACTTTTGAAGTACATAGGAGTTCATAGCACCTATGGGTTCAGGTACACACCTGAGAGCTTTCAACCATCTATTTGTAGTATTATCAAGGCAGAGAAAGACTAGCCTCACCCCTTGTCGCAACATTCCTTTTAGCACTGCTTGAGTTCTACTCTTGGACTCCGATGACATCAAGTATTCTTGGCTTCCTACCTGATGAGATAGTACACTTCCCGCTGCTGTCTTAGGGGCTGGCTCTGGAGCCTGCTCCTGCCTGTTTCTTCTGTAGCACCTACTCCCTGGAGCTGGAGTGTGAGAGCCACGTGCACTGCTCCCTGGAGCTGGCGGGTGAGAGCCACGTGCACCTGCTCCCTGGAGCTGGAGGGTGAGTGCCATGCACACCTGCCCCCCAGAGCTCATGGGTGAGCGCCACGCACACTTGCTCCCTGGGGCTCAAGGGTGAGAACCACATGCACCTGCTCCCTGGAGCTGGAGGGTGAGAGCCACGTGCACCTGCTCCCTGGAGCTGGAGGGTGAGTGCCATGCACACCTGCCCCCCAGAGCTCGAAGGTGAGTGCCATGCACACCTGCCCCCCAGAGCTTGAGGGTGAGTGCCATGCACACCCGCCCCCCAGAGCTCATGGGTGAGCGCCACGCACACTTGCTCCCTGGGGCTTGAGGGTGAGCGCCACGCTACTCTCACTTGTTTTCTCACCACCTGCCATTGTGTCTGCACATAGTAGGTGATCAATAATGTTTGATGAATGTCTGGAAAAGGAATAGAGCAGGGGTCTTCAAACTTTTTAAACAGGAGGCCAGTTCACTGTCCCTCCAACCATTGGAGGGCCAGACCATGGGCCCTAGGATGAGTCGGCTGCTAAGTGGGACAGGCAGGGGCAGCAAAAACACCTGGAGGGCCAGATAAATGTCCTAGGTGGGCTGCATGTGGCCCACGGGCCATAGTTTGAGGACACCTGGAATAGAGTAATGCTCAAATTAAATATTTATTTTAGAAGCTAGCAGTCAGGTTTGTGGATTGCTATTCATGGGCATCAGAGTGGTATCAGGGCACGAGGAGGTGGGGTTCACACACGAGTCCACCCTACTGCCTTAAGAAGTTAGAGTTTGAGAGGGTGCAATGGCTTTAAGGTGGAGATGGGGCCTCCGGAAGTCTATGGAAGATGAGTGGCCATCTGATGGCATTGAGGTCCCCCAGGGTGACGTCTCTTTAGCTGCTTAACTCACTTTAGAAACACACTAATTTTGTGCTCCCTTAACTCCGAGTCAGTGGGACAAAGCCCCATGGCCATTCCTCTTCTGCAGCATGTTCTGCAGCCTGGAAGTCCCTCCTTGAAATGCCTGGAACCAGCAGTGCTTCCCGTTTCAGAATTCTGGAATAGCTGCACTGTATTTACTGTTTAAGCAGCTGAGCATCCGTCATTTGAAAATTCAAATTCGAAAACCCTCCAATGAGCATTTTTATGTTGTTTTAGCACTCAAAAAGTTTTAAATTTTGGAGCATTTTGGATTTTCAGATGAGGGGTGCTCCGTTTCAGTCACTAAGCTGCACTCCACATTTTTGCTGCAGCCGTAAGCCTGCAATTTATTCTCTGTTAGAGTTTTGGGAATTTTAAAAATTTTTCTCAAATCCTATTTACGATTAACTTTGACACATTAGTTTCCATTAGGTCTCGTGTTTCCTGGGGCTGCAGCACACACAGTTTTTGTGTCCCTGACATCCAGCATAGTCTGACACATAGCAGGGGCACAGTAGGTTGATGCATGGACGGATCTTCTAACAGTGAGCAATTCTTCAATGGAAAAAAATCCAGAAGCCTTTGCAAGGGCCTGGTAAGATCTGGACAGTGTCTGTGTCACAACCTCCACTCAGAGTCACCTTACTTTTCTTCTCAGCTACCATTATTTTCCTCACACATGTAGCTGCATTAGCAGGAGCCTGGCCATGGTGTTGGAAACAAATCAGACATTTCTTTTCCCGTCACAACAGGAATCTGAGGCAGGCAGCCCAAGCTGCTGCTGCTAGGTGGCCAAGCCTCCTCCATTCTTCCTCCTCTGAATTCCTCCTGCCACCCAGATAATGGCTGCCTGTCCCTGCAGACTGGGTGGAAAGAAGGTTACCAGGCAATCCAAAAAGGGCAGATGTCAGCGGTGTCTGTCCCTTTTAGAAGAGCCTTCCAGAACACCCTCGGCTTATATCTCAGTGGCCTGAACTAGGCCATGTAGCCATCCCTGCCTGCAGGGAGTTCTGGGAGCCGACTGTCTGTGGGCATGTCACCTCCCAAATTGCCAGTAGGAGAATGCCTCGCCTGGTCAACTATGCCGCCATCCATCTGTCACCACCCTGCCCAGAAGTGCCCTGCCTGGTAGAGGGTCAGAGGTCTCCTGACTGCACTGGGCTGCTCCAGTTACCGGGGTCCCCCAGTCTCATCTCCTGCATTATCATTCCTCCGTCACTTACTCACACTGAGATTGTTGCTGGGATTCAAGATCTAATGACGATCTTGACCTGTCATCTCCATGTTCCCATCTCCCACCTGCTGATACTGTCTCTGTTTGTCAAGGCTCCACTCGTATCACCTGCTCGACAAAGCCCCCCTGACCCTCATGACCAACACGAATCAGCATTCTGGTGCACAAATGGCTCATACTCTGTCAGCTGTGAGTGGACTTGTTCCCTCACTTACAGAAGGCAAACTCTTCAGGACAGAGCTCTGTCCTGCCTTTTACTGTAGCTCAGTGTCTGGCAAAAAGGAGGTGTCTTATTCTGATCATCTGCCTGGCTGCTGTGTCGAGAGACAGATACACAGGCTCTCCAGTCCCTCATAACCCCCCGTTACACACAGGTGCAAAGCAGGTATGAGCTGAACCGTTCCCTCTGCCTGAGTGCATTCTCCATCCTGTCCACCCTTCTTCTGATGCTAGGAGAAACATCTTCTTTGGGGACATTTTCTGGTGGCTGACATGAATGTTGAAGGTGACCCTCAAAATCCTCTCCTTCCTCCTTTCTAGACTGAAGGCCATATAGACACAAAATTGCCAGATGTAGACAGATGTTAACAAAAGAGGGAAACAGAAAAACCACATCATCATTAAATCAGTATAGGGCTGTGGCACTCCTCATGGCATATAAAGCCCACAATGCAAATGCTGCGTGTGTAACCCACAGCAACTTCACTATGCTTCCTGTTTGTTTGTGGAATCTTTCACACAAAACATCTCCTCCAGCACTTCTTCCCTCTCACAGTAGGGGTGTTCTTACAGCAGGTGTTCTTGTGGATGACCTGCATTGTGCTTGCTTTCCTAACGCTGCAGGCTTCACCAGGAAAACACACCCCCTCAGTGTGTTGGCCACTGCAGCAAAACTCAAGTTCCTCCCATGCTTTATGAGAAAATATATTTGCATAGTGAATTCTTGGCAAAGGATTACAGCTTGTCCAATTTTTTTAATAGCCTAATTTTATTTTATTTATTTATTTATTTATTTATTGCAGTTTTTGGCCAGGGCTGGGTTTGAACCTGCCACCTTTGGCATATGGGGCCAGTGCTCTACTCCTTTGAGCCACAGGCACAGCCCCAGCTTGTTCAATTTTTAAGTGAACCAGACAAAGAACACATAAACTGCAGGAGCAACTCCGAGCCTTTCTGCACCACCGCTCACTGGCTTTCTCAGAGGCTTCGCGGAGTTTCAGAGGATGCTTGAGCAATATGAGTCTGAACTGCAGGGCTCCATCAAACTGGGGTCTTCTTCTGCCTCTGCCTCCCCAGGAATAGTAGGACCAGTCCCCTCTTCTCCCCTTTCTTCCTCTCAGCATCCAAGACCTGACGAGGATGAGGATGAAGACCTCTCTGATGATCCACTTCCACTATTCAGCCAGTGTTTCTGTTTTAATAACATTTTCTTAGTAACATTTTCTTTAGCTTGCTTTATTGTTAGAATATAGTATACAATGGCTATAACAGAAAATGTGTGTTAATCCACTGCTTATGTCATCGGCAAAGCTTCCAATCAACGGTGGACTCTTTGAGGAGTAAACAGTCATATGTGGTTTCAACTGTGCTGGGGGAGTGCCACCCCAGCCCCCGAGTTGCTCAAGGGTCAACTGTGTTTCTACCCTCCTTACTGTTTTCATGATCTCCCAGGTTCAGAAAACATTGCGTTGCTGTTGTAGTTTGAGCCCTGACTGATCTGGAAGGGGAGTCCATATGACTGTGAGAAGCATCCCCAATCCTGGCCAGGAAGATGTTGCCCTAAAGGAAAGTGTTCTAAGGTGTCCTCAGGACCTGCTTGTCACACACCCAGAAAGAGAGGTGCGTTCTGTCCTGACCTCTCCCAGAGGTGGGGAGACATCCACACGGCCTGGTCCTGAGAGTGAGATGCATTCTGTCCTGACCTCTCCCAGAGGTGGGGAGACGTCCACACAGCCCAGTACTGAGAGTGAGGTACATTCTGTCCTGACCTCTCGCAGAGGCGGGGAGACATCCACATGGCCTGGTCCTGAGAGTGAGATGCATTCTGTCCTGACCTCTCCCAGAGGTGGGGAGACGTCCACATGGCCCAGTACTAAGAATGAGGTGCATTCTATCCTGACTTCTCCCAGAGGCAGGGAGACGTCCACACGGCCTGGTCCTGAGAGTGAGATGCATTCTGTCCTGACCTCTCCCAGAGGTGGGGAGACGTCCACACGGCCCAGTACTGAGAGTGAGGT
>CAUYTI010023659.1:0-11567 GCA_963575145.1 Galago senegalensis | reverse complement strand
CAGCAACCTCCAACTCCTGGGCTCAAGCGAGTCTCCTGCCTCTGCCTCCCAAGTAGCTGGGACCACAGGCGCCCGCCACAACGCCCGGCTATTTTTTGGTTGCAGCCGTCATTGTTGTTTGGCGGATCCGGGCTGGGGATTTGAACCCGCCACCTTAGGTGTACATGGCTGGCGCCTTAGCCGGTTGAGCTATAGGCGCCGAGCCTTGGTGCATTTTTCTAATTTACTATGTAGAAAAAATCTATAAGGTGGAACCATAAGTTAAGGGTTTTTTTTTTTTACTTTTTAAGTTATATTTCCTGGCAAGTATAATATAATACTTAAGTCCACAGCTATACACTTTTTATGTGTTTCAGTTTCTCCATATTAAGTATGGTTAAAATTTTTGCAGATTGTGATTAGAAAAAAAGTTTTAATAGATAGAAAAAAACAGTTTTTCATTGTACATTGTTTAAATTTCTTTAAAGTCATAATTGCAAGTTTGAATGTAATATAGCTCAATCTCTGGTACTGTAATAGATCAGCTCTACTAAGCTGTGAATTAGTTTAATGAAGTCAGATATTATTGTATTTTAAAGAGAATTAACATTTGAAATGTAGTTGCATAATTGTGGCATTATCAGTAGGAGTGCATGATGGTTCAATCATTTATGCTTCATTCTTTTAAAGCTGAATTTTTTCATGTCATTTGGATAGTATATGCATTCAGTTTTCATGTATGACTTCCCTTTCCTTTTTTCCCCAGTGCTCTGGGATCCTTGGGAATTCATGGTTAGATCTAAGACCAAAATGTTATTCTCCAGATTAGATTAATTTCTGTTTTTGTTTAATTTCACCTGGTATGTTTAATGTTTGCAGAAAGGTCATCCTTATAATGAGTGACAATATAAGAGGACTTGTATAGGCTTTTTTTTCTTGGATATTGCTGAGCCTCTGGTTGTTTTTGGCTTATGGTGGCTTAATATTCAACTGAAAGTAATTTAAATACTACAGTGTGGTGATGGATCCCCCTTCCATCTTTCAGATTTCAATTTATTACATAATTGTATTGTGTAAATGCAGTGAAATTGTTGTGGCTATATAAAATTCCTCTTAAATTTCGGAATGCTTGCTTTCCATTTCTGTGCTTATCTCAATGTGGATGGGTCACACATACTTTTTGCATACTGGCAACAGTCCACGAACCACTCTTTGAGCAGCATAAACTTAAACCACACATTTATTATTTCAGTTAACAAGAAGTCTGGATTTGGGTTCAGGGTGGGCTCAACAGCTCTGCATTTATGGTTACAAAATGACTACGGTAGCTCCAGAGTGCTTCCCCAAATGAGGATGTCTGAAGGAGGACATCTATTTTCTGTTTTCTTTTTATCAAAATCTTCCCTAATGCTCTATTTTCTGTATTGTTAGGGCATAAAACTTTACCTAGTAACTCTTCCACCATTTCCCAACCTCAGAACACTTCCCTTTCCACTTTATTTGCCAGAACTGGGATGATAAAGCCACATCTACATCACATGTGTGCAAAAAGGAGAATTGATTGCCATATTGGCTTAGACCAATTTTGATTTCTCCCCTGTTGCTGTGCCTAGGGCCACCAGAAGAAAATAGGGATTTTTGTTAATGAGGAGGAATGACTGGGTATGTTACCAGTGATATCTGCTACACTGAGAAGAGAGGTTAGTCTGAGCATTTCAGACATTGAATTTAATAATTTATTTCACTGTGTTATAATTAAGTAAGGTGAGTGGAAAATAATAAATGCATTTGCCTTTGAGACCCCGTGTCCTTGTGCTGCCTTTGGTGAATCTGGAATTTGCCATTGGTCATTGCCACTGTCTAGTATAGTACTTGCTTTCTAGTCAGACTATATTTGATTTGAACAATGATTTAATAACTAGCCAAGCTTTATTTAGTTTGGAAAAATAGAAAATTATTCATTAGTATTATAATCTTTACTGTATTGTGCATATTCTTACTGTTTTCAAATATATTACATTTTAAAAAGCTACACAGTATATATTTTAGGAGTGATTTATTATTTCTGATTATTTTTGCAAGTGTATTAGGAAAGGAAATGATTTATCATGTTAAGACATGATCCATTCATCACCTTTAGGGTCCTTCCCATGATATTTCATTTGAGCAACCAGGTCTTATATTTTTGTTAGGTTACTACTTATAGTTAGCACTAAATTTTTACTTTTAGATAGGAAGAAACAGGAATTCTTAAATAGTATGTGTAGCTGCTTGCTCATAATAGCAAGAGTCAGTTTGGTTCCTTCTGTGTTATTTGTATTCTAACTGACAGCAAATAGAAGAATTACTTTGCTGGACTCATTCTGAAATGTGGCTGGGCATTGTGGCTTATGTCTGAAATCTCAGCATTTTGGGAAGCTGAAGGAGGAGGATCACTTGAGGCCGAAAGTTCAAGACCAGCCTTTGCAACATATTGAGACCCCCATCTCTTAAAAAAAAGAAAATTGAGTGGTGTAGGCAAGATCTGTTGGAGGCCGAGGCAGGAAGACCCCAGGAGTTTGAGGCTGCAGTGAGCTTTGACTGGGCCCACTGCATTGCAGCTTAGGGCAACAGAGCAAGACTCTGTCTCTTAAGCTGGGCAAGGTGCTCATACTTGTAATGTTAGCACTCTGGCAGACTGAGGTAAGTGAATTTTTGAGCACAGGGGTTCGAGACTAGCCTAAGCCTGAGCAAAAGTGAGACCTCATCTTTACTATAGAAAGAGAAAAATTAGCCAGTTGTCATGGTACATGCCTGTAGTCTCAGGTACTTGGGAGGTTGAGGCTAGAGAGTCACTTGAGCCCAAGAGTTTGAGGTTGCTCTGAGCTGTGATGTCACAGCACTCTACTGAGGGCAACAAAGTGAGACTCTGTCTAAAAAAAAAAATACTAAGTTTAAGAGTAAACATATTTAAAGATAACCATTATATCTGATGTATGGCTGAACTGACACTATCTATCTTTGTTTTATAAGCTTATTTAATTTTATTTATTTATTTTTTACAAAATCATAACTGTGTACATTAATGCAATCATGGGGTACAGTGTGGTGTTTTCATATACAATTTGAAATATTTTCAGCTTATTTAATTTTAGAATAAGCACAGTATTGCTTATTGCTATGTAGAGTTTAATGATCTAAGAAATGGAACATATCAAATAGCACTAGTTATGCTAAATGCAATTTTTATTTGAATAGTTAAAACTATCTTGATGGTTAAATCCCAGTTTTCAACATCTTCAAAGTGACTTCAGCCAAATGGCAAAGTAGGCAGCTCCAGATGCTAATCTTTCCACAGAAACATTGGAAAATGAGCAGGAACTGTCACAAGTAACTTTGTTAGAGCTCTGGAACACTAAAGTATTACAGCAACAAACAACATTTTCATCACCCCTACCCCCCTGAACTCTGTATGCTTTAATTACCACTTTCCTACTTTCTGTCCCTCTCAGATTTCCTCCTTCTGGACATCTATATAAACAGAATCTTGTAATATGTGGTCTTAAGTGAATATTCTTTCACTTAGTATAATGTTTTCAAGGTTCATCAATGTTGTAGTATATATCAGATCAGTGGTTCCTTCCTCTCTGTGGTCATTGCATGGCACTACCATTTTTTGGTTATTCATTCATCAGCTGTTGGGTATTTTGATTGTTACTATAAATCCACATAATAGAGCACCAAAATACATGAAGCACAACTGACGGAAATAGACAGTTGAACAAATTATTGGGAGACTTCAATGTCTCACTTTTAAAAATGAATAGGACAGCTAAACAGAAGATCAACAAGGAAATAGACTTGGACAGCACTGTAAACCAACTAGAGCTAATAAACATTTAGAGTACATTTCCCCTAACAACAGAATGCACATGGGATAGTGTTTAGAATAGATCGTATACTAGGCCAGAAAGCAAACTAAAGTGAATTAAAAAGGATGGAAATAATACAGATTATATTTTCTGACCATATAGAATGAAATTAGAAATCAGTAGCAGGAGAAAATTTGCGAAACTCACAAATTATGTGGAAATTCAGTAACATACACTTAAAGTATCCATTTGGTCAAAGAATAAATTAAAAAGCAAACCAGAAAATACTTTCAGATGAATTTAAATGAAGACACAACATATCAAAATGAAAGGTGGAGTTAAAACAGTCCTTACGGCGAAATTTATAGTTATAAGTGGCTATTATTCTAAGAGAGAACAAAGATCTCAAATCAATATGCCAGTCTTCCACTGGAAAAGAAGAGTGAATTAAAAACAAACAGAAGAAAGAAAATAATAAAGATTAGAACAGAAATTTAGGAAAGAGAGGATAGGAAAATAATAAAGGAAATTGGTGAAACCAAAAGCTGGTTCTTTGAGATTAACAAGATTGATGTTTATCTTGATTAAACCATATACAAAGAGACAAATTAATAGAGGTAGAAATGAAACAGGAGACATTACTACTGACATTATAGAAATGAAAAGAATTTTAAAAGAATATGGTGAACAAATTGTACTCCAGCATATTAGGTAACTTAGATGAAATGGATAAGTTCTTAGACTACTGAAAGTGACTAAAAAAGTAGAAAATTAGAATAGTTCCATACAAGTGAAGAGATTGAATCAGTAGTCAAAAAGTTACCCACAAAGAAAAGCTTAGGACCAGATGGAATTCTGAGAGATTCTACCGGTTATTTAAAGAAGAATTAATGCCAATTCTATACATACACACTCTCCCCTCTGCCCCCCTTCCTCTCTCTCTCTATTAGGAAGAAAGAAGCACATTATAATTTATAAGGTCGGTATTACTCAAATACCAAGACCAGAAGAAGATGCCACAAGAAACCACATACCAATAGTTTTATGAATATGGATGCAGAATTCCTCAACAAAATACTAGTAAACCAAATCAGTTATATAACCAAGGCTGGCTGCAGTGGCTCACGCCTGTAATCCCTATACCTTGGGAGGCTAAGGCAGGAGAATTGCTTGAGGCCAGGAGTTTGAGACCAGCTGTGTAATATAGCAAGACCCCCATTTCTATTAACAAAATTTAGTCAGGTATGGTGAGGCATACCTGTAAACCTAGCTACTCAGAAGGTTGTAGTGGGAACATTGCTTGAGCCCAGGAGTTCAAGGTTACAGTGTACTATAATCAAGTCACTGCACTCTAGCCTGAGCAAGAGTGAGACCCTGTCTCTTTAAAAAAAAAAAAAAATTATACACCATGACCAAGTGGGATATCTCAGACGTCTAGGCTTGTTCTAATACTGAAAGTCAGTCATTTCTATAGAATGAAAACCAAAAATTATATAATCCTCAATAGGTGCAGACAGAGCATTTGATAAATCAATACCATTTCGTGAAAAACATTCATTGAACTAGGACTAGAGCAGCGTTCTCAACCTGTGAGTTGTAACCCCTTTGTAACAATGAAAATACATCTTGCATATCAGATATTTACATTATGGTTCATAACAGTAGCAAAATTACAGTTATGAAGTAGCAATGAAAATAATTTTATGGCTGGGGGTCACCACAACATGAGGAACTGTATTAAAGGGTTGTGGCATTAGGAGGCATTAGGAAGGTTGAGAACCACTGGACTAGAGGGAAACTTCCTCAGTCTGGTAAAGGGCTTTAAATTGTGGTGTTTTGGAGGTTACTTTTATCTTTATCTTATGACAGTCTGCCTTTAAGTGGTATAGTACAACTTCAGGATCTTCTGTTACTATCTGTTCAACTTTGTGTTACTGTGCTTGTTCAACTTTATGTTGTCGTGCACTTTTACTTGTCCATATGTTATAAAATTCATACTGCATTATTATTAATTTTACTTTATTTTATTTTATTTTTTTTGAGACAGAGCCTCAAGCTGTCCCCCTGGGTAGAGTGCTATGGCATCACAGCTCACAGCAACCTCCAACTCCTGGGCTCAAGTGTGTCTCCTGCCTCAGCCTCCCAAGTAGCTGGGACCACAGGTGCCGGCCACAACGCCTGGCTATTTTTTGGTTGCAGCCGTCATTGTTGTTTTGGTGGGCCGGGGCTGGATTCGAACCCGCCACCTTAGGTGTATGTGGCTGGCGCCTTAGCCACTTGAGCCACAGGCACCGAGCCATTAATTTTACTTTAAAGAACCAGAGATATGAATGATTAGGAAAGTCTGTTGATTAGTGCTCATCATTTCTTTGTGGTATAATTTCCATTTGGTATAATTTTCCTCTCCCAGAAATACATACTTTAATATTTCTTGTGGTGCAGGTCTGCTGCTTATGGATTCCTTTAGCTTTTGTATATGAGAAAAGATGTTTATTGTTTTTTGACATAAAATTTTGCTGAGTGTAGAATTCTCGGTTGATGGTTTGTTTTATTTTGGTTTTTGGAGACAGAGTCTGACTCTCTTGCCCCAGGCTGGAATGCTCTGGCATCAGCCTATAGCACACAGCAACCTCAAACTCCTTAGCTCAAGTGATCCTCCTGCCTCATACTCTCAAGTAGCTGGAACTACAGGCATGTGCCACAATGTACAGCTAATTTTTTCTGTTTTTAGTAGAGACAGGGATATTGCTCTTGGTCAGGCTGGTCTCAAACTCTTGAGCTGAAGCAGTCCTTCACCCTTGACCTCCCAAGAGTGCTAGGTTTACAGGTCTGACCAACTGTGACCAGCGCTTGATAGGTTTTTTTTTTCCTTGTTGCTCCGCTGTCTTTTAGTATCATTGTTTCCAATGAGAAATTTTCTCTTCCCTTCTGTGTAAAGTGATTTTTTCCTATCTGCTTGTAAGATTTGTCTATATCACTGGTTTTAAGCAGTTTTATTTTATGATGTGCCTTGGCATTGTTTTCTTTATGTTTTTTTTACTTGTATTTTTTGAGCTTTTTGGATCCATGGGCTTACGGTTTTAATCAGAGTTTTGAACATTTCTGCCTTATTTCTTCAAATATTTTTTCTGCCTTCTGCACCTTCACAGACACCAGTTAAGCCTTTTAAAGTTTCCTCACTCTTACATGTTTTTTTTTCTATCATTTTTTTAGCCTTCTATGTTTTATTTTGAATATTTATTGCTGGGTCTTCAGATTCATTTATCTTTTCTTCTGCAGTGTTTAATTTGCTGTTAATTCCACGTAGTGTATTTTATATCTAAGATAATGTAGTTTATATTTCTAGGAGTTCTATCAGGTTTATTTAAAATATCTTAACAAGTCTCTGTTTCTTTTCTTTTTTTCTTTTTTTTTTTGAGTCAGGGTCTCATTCTGTCACTAGGGCTAGAGAGCACTGGTGTCATCCTAGCTCCCAGTAACCTCAAATTCCTGGGCTGAAGTGATCCTCCTGCCTCAGCCTGTGAAGTAGCTGGGACTACAGGCATGTGCCACCAGGCCTGGCTGATTTTCATACATTTTGAGTATATAGCATATAGTTAAAATTACTGCTTTAATGTCTTTGGTTACTAATTTTATCATCTGTATCAATTCTAGATAAGTTTTGGTTGACCTGCTTTTTGTTGTCACTCTGGGTCATGTTTTCCTGCTTCTTTGTAGGCTAATTGTAAAATTTGATTATATACCAAATATTGTGAATTTTACCTTGTTGGGTGATATTTTCTTATAAATATTCCTGAGCTTTGTTTTGGCATGCAGTTAAGTTTGTTGGAAAGAATTCAATCATTTCATGTCTTTGTAAGTTTTGTTAGGCATTTAATCTAGGGTTCATATAATCTATTGAGGCAAAACCCTTTTGAGTGTTCTATCCAATGTCATATGAATTGTAAGGTTTTCTGTTCTTACTGATGAGAATAGGTACCGTTCTAGGCCCTTTAAGTTGTGGCTGTTGTTTTCCCTACTTCTTTCCAGTGATTGATTGTCCTTCCTAACAATGAATAGATATATAGATGTCACATTGATGGTTAGGCTTGTTTTTGATTCGAAACAGAAATGGCTCAGCTTTTACCATTTAGTGTGATGTTCCCTGTTGGCTTTAAAGTTTTTTTTATGGTGTCTTTTTTTTTTTTTGAATAAGGAATTTCCCTCTGTTTTCTATGATTTTTTAAAATCATAGGTGCGTATCAATTTTTATCCAGTTTTTTCTGTCTGTTGAATGTTCATTTTCTTTTCTCCATTATATTGTTATTGTGGCTTATTACATTAATGTTCGTGTTTTAAACTGACATTGGAGTCCCAGAATAAACACAACCTCATTTTGTAGTAATATTCTTTTATTGCTCATTTTGGTTTGCTTAATTTTATTTACATTCTTTGTATCTGTATTCATAAATGAGGCTGGTCTGTAATGGAAAAAAAAAGCCCAATTAAAAAAAAACCCCTGTAATGTCCCTGTGGAGTTTTGACATCAAGGTTATGCTGGCCTCATCATATGAATTGATGAGTGTTTCTTCTCTTTCCCTTCTCTGCTGTGTGCTTAAGATTGACTTACTTCTTAATTTTTTTATAGAAATTGCCAGTAAAACCATCTGATCCTAAAGTTTTCTTCATTTCTAATGAAAGCTTTAAATTTTGGATTTATTTCCTTCATTATAGGATTGTTTAGATTTTCTATTTATTCTTCTTAGTTTTGGTAAGTTTTTTTCCCCTAGAGACTTATCTACATTTATTGGCATGCTATTATTCATAAGATCGTCTTTTAAACTTTAGGTATGAGTTATGTATAGTGTGCATGGTGTTAAATTCAACAGTTTTCTTTAATGCATATTTTTATCTCTGTAAATTTTTGTAATCACCAACGAGAGCAAGATATAGATATCTCTGTCACTTGTAGAGGTTCCTCCGTGGTCTCTTCTAGGCCAAGTTCTATAGATAACCATTATTTTGCTCTTTGTCGCCCCAGATTTAGTTTTTCTTTTTAAACATCATGTAACTAGAATTATAGGTACTTTTTTGTGTCTGGTTTATTTTGCTCAGCATATGTCTGTAAGGTTCATTTTTGTTATTGCTTCTGGTAGTAGTTCTCATCCTATTGTGTGAATATAAGAAAGTTTATATATTCTTTTATTTTCGGTCTTTGTTAGGAATAATGCTGCTGTGAATGTTGCTTTTGCATACCTCTTGGAAGAAATAAAGTCTCATCTTTCATGGGTAAATACCTAGAAAGGAATTAAGGAGTCATAGGTTATGAATGCTTAGCTTTTGGTATAGCACCTATACCAATTTTCTCTCCCAGAATCAGTATATTAGTATTTCAATATTCTACCCTTTGCTAACATTTGGGTATTAGTATTTTGGTATAACACCTATACCAGTTTTCTCTCCCAGAATCAGTATATTAGTATTTCAGTGTTCTACCCTTTGCCAACATTTGGGTATTTTCAGTCTTATAAAATTTAGCAATCGGTGAGAGTATATTGGCATGACATTTTGATTTTAATTTGCATTGCCTGATAATCTGGTAATGGTGAGATGTTTTTTCATTTGCTTTCCTGATCACATAGATGCCCATATTTTTGCCTGTTTAAGTCTTTTTTCCAGTTTAAATTGGGATGTCAGTCTTCTTATTGATTTATAGTAGTTTTTAAAATATATTTTATGCTCTCTTGTTGTATGTATGTATTGCAGCTATCTTCTAATCTGTGGCCGATTTTTTATTCCCTTAATATTATCTTTTGATGAACAGAAGTTCTTCATTTTAATGAAGTACAGTTTATCAATATTCTATGTGTTTAGTGTTCTTTATGTTGACAAAATCTTTGCCTATTCTGAAGTTATAAAGACATTGTGTCTTTTCATTCTTCTAGCTTTATTGTTTTATATCTCATATCTGGGTCTAGCATATATGTTTACATTTGATATGAAGTAATGATAGAAGTTCATTTTTTAATGTGGATATTGAAACTATTTGTTGAAGTGATATGTGGCTCTGTTCGTTCTAACGGTCTGTTTGCCTATTTCTGTGCTAGTGATATACCCTCTTATTGCTGTAACTTTCCAGGCAAGTCTTGGTATTTGGTAATGTAGATCTTCCAGCTAAATTATTGTTCTTTAAGATTGTCTTAGCTAATCTGCACCTTTTCCATTTCCATATACATTTTAGACTCAGCCCATCAATTTAAATTTAAAAGAAAAGTAGTTTTCATCAAATTTATGCCAAATCTTTAAATTTGGAGAAAACTGGCTTGGAACCTGTGGCTCAAGTGGCTAAGGTGCCAGCCACACACCTAAGGTGGTGGGTTCAAATGACGGCTGCAACCAAAAAATAGCCTGGCATTGTAGTGGGTGCCTGTGGTCCCAGCTACTTGGGAGGCTGAGGCAGGAGACTTGCTTGAGCCCAGGAGTTGGAGGTTGCTGTCAGTTGTGATACCACGGCACTCTACCCAGGGTGACAGCTTGAGGTGCTGTCTCAAAAAAAAAAAAAAATTGGAGAAAACTGTCACTGTATAATATTGAGCCTTACAACTGTGAGCTTAGTGTATATGCTTTAATTTGTGTAATCTTTGATTTCTCTTAGTAATGTTTTATAATTTCCATTGTAGCAGCCCTGTACATCTTTTAGTTTTATTTCTTGGTATTTGTTGTCTTTTGGTTCTGTGTTAAATACTATGATTTAAATTTCATTTTTTTTACTTGTTTGTTTATTTATTTTGAGACAGTTTCACTATGTTCCATTGCTAGAGTGTGGTGGAATCATAGCTCACAGCAACCTCAAACTCTTGGGCTTAAGTGATTCTCTTACTTCAGCCTCTCAAGTCGCTGGGACTATAGGCTCCTACCATAATGCCTGGCTATTTTTTTGTTGCAGTTGTCATTGTTGTTTGACAGGCCTGGGTTGGTTTTGAACCTGCTAGCCCCGGTGTATGTGGCTGGCACCCTAACCACTAAGCTACAGGCACCAAGCGTATTACTTTGAATGTAGAAATAAAATTAACATTTGAGGCTCGGCGCCTGTGGCTCAAGTGGCTAAGGCACCAGCTACATACACCTAAGGTGGCGGGTTTGAATCCAGCCTGGGCCTGCCAAACAACAATGATGGCTGCAACCGAAAAAAAAAATAGCCAGGCATTGTGGTGGGCGCCTGTGGTCCCAGCAACTTGGGAGGCGGAGGGAGGAGACTCACTTGAGCCCAGGAGTTGGAAGTTGCTGTGAGCTATGCCACAGCACTCTACCCAGGGGGACAGCTTGAGGCTCTGTCTCAAAAAAAAAAAAAAAATTAACATTTGAGCTGAATGTGGTTGCTACGTTTATAATCCCAGGAATTTGGGAGGCTGACTTTGGAGGATCACTTGAAGCTAAGAGTTCCCAGGACCAGCCTCGGCAACATGGTTTGACCCTGTCTCTAAAAAAATTTAACAGGGCATGGTAACATGTGCCTTATAGCCCCAGCTACTTGGGAATCTGAGGTGAGAGGATTGCTTGAGTCCAGGAGTGGGCTGGGATTGTTCCACTATCATTCCAGCCTTTGTGACAGAGGAAGAACCTGTCACTAAAAACAATATAGGTAATTATTATATGTTGACCTTATAGTGAGTTTTAAAGCTTTTGTGAGCTTGCTGAATTCTAATAGTTCATAGATTCTTTTTTTTTTTTTTTTTTTTTTTTTTCTGAGACGGAGCC
>CAUYTI010023658.1:0-19861 GCA_963575145.1 Galago senegalensis | reverse complement strand
GCCACGTACACCTAAGGTGGCGGGTTCGAATCCCCAGCCCGGACCCGCCAAACAACAATGATGGCTGCAACCAAAAAATAGCCGGGCGTTGTGGCGGGCGCCTGTGGTCCCAGCTACTTGGGAGGCGGAGGCAGGAGATTCGCTTGAGCCCAGGAGTTGGAGGTTGCTGTGAGCTGTAATGCCACAGGCACTCTACTCAGGGGGACAGCTTGAGGCTCTGTCTCAAAAAAAAAAAAAAAAAAAAATCGGTACATAGAGTAAACTAGTTCAGATACAGTTTGAAGAGATGGGAGCGATCACTGAATTGGAAGACAGTATTGAAAAGAAGTCAGCTAGAGATAGTGATTCTCTCTGTGTATGTTGATGGATGCCTTGTTTTGCCTGTTTTTCTAGACATTCTGCATGGAAGAGGGCTTGCTTTGTTAATTTTTAAATGAAAAGGGTATGTGATATATGATTTATAACTGTAACAAGAACCAGTTTAATAAAAGTACATTTACACAAATAAAACTAATTTATTCAAGAAAACAAGACTCGTACATCAAGACTTACATACCAGAGAAGAAAGTAGAAACTTGACTAATAAACTGAATGCTTCAGGCAGCTTACAGGGACTGAAAAGTTCAAATTATGTAGCCCCTAAATAAAATTCTGTGCCCTATACAAAAACCACACCTGAAATCAGTTAATTTTTACAAGCCACCACCACCCCAGAGATGAAGTATCGATAATTCTAAAGGGCACACATCATCTCAGAAAACATTCATCTGTACATAATGTGAATGTGTCTCGTGTCTTTGGCAAATTTTCCAATTCAAAAGGGGCTAAGCTTTTTTTTTTTTTGAGACAGAGTCTCACTTTGGTGCCCTCGGTAGAGTACCGTAGTGTTACAGCTCATAGCAATCTCAAACTCTTGAGTTTAAGCGATTCTTTTGCCCTAGCCTCCTAAGTAGCTGAGACCACAGGCACTGCCACAACACCCAGCAGTTTTCCATAGAGATGAGGTCTCGCACCTGTGAGCTCAGACAGTCCACCTGCCTCAGCCTCCCAGAGTGCTGGGTGGGGTCAAACTTCTTAGAGCAGGGCAGTCTCACCTTGTTGTTTAATGTGACAACAAAATCCCATTCCTTGATGGCAACTGGCTAACTTAGAGCAAGATTATCTGTGGAATTTCAGCATAAACTGCAGTGTGTGAGCGATTATACAAGATCTTCTATCTTATTGTTGACTCTTGCATTTGACTGCACCGTCTCACTTTGACAATACGGGGTGGCCATAAAGTTTGTATGCATTTAAAATAGACTGTTTCAAGTTGCACACAGACTTTATGACCACCCTGTATTGTATCATGTGGTGTTCCATGCAAGTGAAATTTCAGAATACCTGAGGGTTACATCGAGTGTTTAATTAATTGAGCAAATATTTTTTTTACCACGTGTTCACTCTGAGTGATGATAGAGCAGTGTTTGAACTTCAGTCCTTAAGAGATGAATGAGAAAGCACAACTTTTTGATGGAAAATTCAAAATTAATTAAATAATTAATGAATTATTAATCATGAGTTCAACTTTCCTTGACTCCCTGGATGCTGTGTATGGTGTCTGGGATTGGACCACGCCTGGCTGCTCCAGCACATCCCCTTAGTGTTATTTTCTCGTTTTGCCTTTCAAGGGCCAGATACTTAAATGCAGTGAGGGGTCTCCACAAATGTGGGCCTCGACTCAGTAGGTGCTAAGTGTGGTCCTAGAACTTGTACCTGCTTTAGGGCCTGTGAACAAACCTTTGTTGGCCCCTTACACTGTAGTGCCAGATACTTGCTGTAGCCCCTGAATAAAGAACTTTGATCATGGGTGGAAAAGTACGTGCATTCCTCCATTTTTTTAACACATAAGCATAGCCAGCTGATTGTAATTTTAATTTAAAAATAGACCAGATAGCTGGGCATAGTGGCTCATACCTGTAATTCTAGCACTCTGAGAGGCCAAGGCAGGTGTGTTGCCTAAGCTCAGATGTTCAAGACCAGCTTGAGCAAGAATGAGATCCCAGCTCTACTAAAAATAGAAAAACTAGCTGGTGTTGTGCCTGGCACCTGTAGTCCCAGTGAGACCCTGTCTCTACTAAAAATAAAAAAATTAGCTGGAGGTTGTGGTAGGTGCTTGTAGTCCCAGCTACTCAGGAGGCTGAGGTAGGAGGATCACTTGAGCCAAAGAGTTTGAGGTTGCTGTGAGCTATGATGCCACAGCACTCTACCCAGAGTGACAGCGTGAGACTCTTTCTCAAAAAAAAAACAGACTAGACATTTCTTGCACAAGGCTTTTCTTTTCTTTTTTAAAGAAGAGTCTCATTCTGTTGCCCAGGCTTGAGTGCTTTGGCTTCATCCTAGCTCACAGCAACCTCAAACTCCTGAGTTCAATCAGTCCTCCTGCCTCAGCCTCCCAAGTAGCTGGGCCTGCAGGCACCTAGCACAACCTCCAGCTAATTTTTTTTATTTTTAGTAAAGACAGGGTCTCGCTCTTACTCAGGCTTGTCTCCAACTCCTGGGCTAAACCGATCCTCCTCCCTCCCCTTCCAGAGAGCTGGAATTATAGGCATGAGCCACCACTCCCACGCCTCTCTGCTTTTCTTGACTTTTTCAAGAAGGTAGAAAATTAATTTCTGTAAGTATCAGTTTCTTCCACTAAAATGTTGGGATGCAGTGCGGAATTTAATCTTTCTATCTTACTACTTATTGCTTTTGTTTTCATGATTTTGATTTTTTTTTAAGATTTCTTTAGTTTTAAAATGGCCTGTGTTACTTTCATTGAAAATTTCATTGGCCTCAACAAAAAAAAAAAAAAAATAGAGTTTGTAAGTTATAGTTTTCATTCTCAGGAAGGAGCCAGGAGGGGAAATTATCATTTCCTTTTGCTTTGCTCCCCGTCCCACTTAGCCACTGAAAAATGAAAAGAAATTCATAATTGGGGCCTGGAATATTCCATCTGTTCTGAGGTCACTAAGTTCTGTTTCTCCCACGGGTTCTAAATCACGCGCCATTCGTCTGCTTCCAAATCTCAGTCCTGAGACTGGAGACCCCAAAATGGGTAACACCACTGAGAAAGTAATTGCAGGTAAATGATTTATTTTTTCCTGCTCTCATAAACCCATGAAAGCTGCGTACTAAAATTCATAAAGCATTCAACTGAAGCCAGATCATAACTAAAAGGTAATAGGCGATTTATAAAAAAAAAAAAGCAAAACCTGAAGACACATAAGTGGTGTATAATGTTAAAGCTGAAAAGAAATGTAACGATAATCCAGTAATTGAATTTTACAGATTAAATAAACTGAATCTTAAGGCTTGATTCAATCATAAATATTCAACTACTCATGACAATTCCAGGTTTGCCCAAGCTTCTCCACACTATTCCTGCTGGTCCTCTCAGTAATTTAGTTCTCTGTTTCCTAAAATTTATTTTACTATGAACACTAGTCCCATAAAGAAGCTGTAACTCCTAAAAGGTTCTGTGATCCAGTGGGTTTGGGGCACATACCACATAGCTGCTTCCAGCTCCACCGTGCATACTGACATTTTAAGAGTCTTGAAGAAGGCTGGGCATGGTAGCTCACACCTGTAATCCCAGGCAATCTTGGAGGTTGAGGCCGGTGGATTGCCGGAGCTCACAAGTTCAAGATCCACCTGAGCCAGAGCAAGACCCCATCCCTAAAATTAGCCGGGAATATTGCCAGGCACCTATAGTCCCAGCTACTTGGGAGGCTGAGGCAAGAGGATCACTCAAGCCCGAGAGTTTGAGGTTGCTGTGAACTGTGATGCCACAGCACTCAGCCCAGAGTGACAGAGTGAGACTTTGTCTCAAAAAATAATATAAATAAGCAAACAAACAAACAAAAGTCCCAAAGAGCATTAGACCAGGATGAGCTCTGTAGCTTTGCCCAGTCTAGCCCTTCCCATGCTGGACCAGTCTTCTTGTAGCGCCTGTGAACATTGGGCAGAGTTCTGCAGACCGTGCGGGATGGGGAGCCGCCTTGCAGTATGTGGGAAAGGTGGCCTGGGAGATACTGGGCGCTGAAGGAACTAGGGATTTATTCAGAAAGAAGCAGAATGGCAAGGCAGCTCTGGAACCTTACTTCTGAGTGCCTATAGGGACATAGTATTATTAAATCAGAGTATTTTGTGCTTTAAAACTAATGCTAAAAGTGGTTGTTGTTATACTGATTTGCTGCTGATAATATCGCCAACATCGGGTCTGTTAAACTTAGAATTCTTAATGGAGTGCATGATACCTTCTGTTTTGCTTTCCAGGACACTGTAATTTATGATCGACTGGCGGAGACGTCAAAATACAAAGAAATTACCCTAAAGCATTTAGAGCAGTTTGCTACAGAAGGTGAGTGTACTGAGGCAGGAAGGCAAGATAAAAATAGAAAAGAAACCCCATACTTCTGCTGTCTTGCCGGATCACTATGACCGTTTTACTCCGAGATCCGAACCTCTGAATCTCTAAGACATCAGTTATTGCTGATAATTTAAATTGTACCATATGCTGTTCACATTTGGTATTTTTATTTTGCTTTTCCAAAACAGTTTATTTATTAAGGTTTCATCCCCATGTTTTAGATAGCAGGGCCTACAACTCCGTTTCACTTTTAGGAATAGATACTGTTCTAATAGTATACTATTCTAGAATGGATAAATTGCACACGATCTTTATGGCCACCCTCTATTTATGGTTTAGGGACTTTGCCTGTATCTTAAACAATTTACTAGGGAAAGAAGCGAAAGTCAAAGAACTGAGATACTCTGATCTGAAAAAGAAAGAATAAATAAATCTATAAACTCTTAGCAAAGTTATCCAATTTCGTTTCAGACTTTTTATTAAAAACGTATGTAACTATTAAATGTTTATTCGGTTCAGTTACAACTCAAGACTTTCTCAAGCCCCTGCCACATCCAGGCTCTGTGTGAGGTCTGAGCATCTGTGGTAAACAGGGTTAGCCCTCTCTCTGTCACCCTGAAGTATAGGATGTGTAAGGCAAAAACAGTCCGCGGTCTAGAGAGGTGATCTAGGTTAGATGAAAGGAAGTGAGGGTGGTTCGACATTAGGGTCAGTTACTACAAGACTTTGTAGAGTCTTATCTCTGAACTTGACAACAGGGATCCCAGCTGTGTCTAAATCTCCCGTCTCAGTTTTCTCTCTTGCCTGTTATGGCTGGAACTGTTGCCAATAGCTCCACGCCTGACCTCTCTGATCACATTCTTTTTCCTCTTAATCTAAGTGGGAAAACATATTTTTAAAAGCACTGGGGAATAAGGAGGGAGAGGAGTTAAAATAAAACAAAACAAAAACCAACGACATGGAAAATCTCCTAATTCTCTTCCAAAATGCAAGAGCACAGAAACCTACAACCATGGAATTCAGATTCCATGAGGCCCAGACTCAGATGGGCTTGGCAGGTGCCGCCTACCCAGCGCACAGCACAGATTCTTTACTGTTTTTAAAGAAGGTTGAGGGCATCTCTTTGCTTTGATGCTGAAGGTACTCCAGGTCTTAGATGTGAATTGGCGTGGCCCCCACCTCCACCCCATTCTTTCCAGCTCAAGGCTGAATGACATGTCTACTCTGTGACTACCCTCAAGTAGCTTTTAAAGCCAAGTTTCCCAAAGACAAAAACGTGTTCTAAGATGGCCTCAAAGACTTAGGTTCTACTCTCAGTGATCCAGCAATAGACAACTCCATCCCTCCCTTAGAAGAGAGCGTCTTCTGGGTAATTTCCATCCTGTGTTCTTTGCTTCTTGCAGAATCGTCTCTTCCGCACACCTCCTCTCACTCAGACCTCACAGGCAGAAAGCCCCCAGGACACAGTGTCACTGTGTGAATGACAGTGTCTCATATAGTTTCTCTCCTCTATAAGATAAGGACTCTGGAGGGCAGGTGTGCAGAAATCTTCTTATCTGTAACTCCAGGACCAAGCACAGTGGTTGCCTCCTAAAGGTGGCTTCATAGATGCTTATGAAGGGGGAGGGAGAGAGACCCCAATGGGGTCTGCTGGGAGAGCCACCTGCCTCTTCCTGGGAAACATGACCAACTTAATTATTGCTTTCTACTCCTGTACATTTATAGTAAAAAGAGTTATGGTGTAGTTGAGAGATAATGGCAAAAAAGAACAGCCAATAGAAAACAGCCAGTTTCATTTCACCCCCAGCCAGAAAAAGGTAGATGCTTTGGAAGAAGGAAGAGGGCAAAAGCACGTGTCAGGCATGTAAGGACGTAGTTATTATCCAGATTCCCGAGAAGACCACGCCTTCCTTCTGTGTCACTTAGCTCTTGCAATGACTAGAATGACATGCTACGTTTACTGACCCCACAGTAGATGAAATGCATTCAGGGAAACTGACCTGGACCCCAGCCTATGGTTTGAATTGAATCAAGTCTTTTCCAGATGAGACTTGATTAAATAAAAACAGGACCTCAAACTTCTGAGTAATATCTTTGCTGTGTTGAGGAGTCTGTGCTCCCTTTTGCAGGGTTAAGAACTTTGTGCTTTGCTGTGGCTGAGATTTCGGAGAGCGACTTCCAGGAGTGGCGAGCAGTGTACCAGCGGGCATCCACGTCTGTGCAGAACCGGCTGCTCAAACTTGAAGAGAGCTATGAGTTAATTGAAAAGGTACGTGGATGACGCTTTCTGATCATGCAGAAAGTCTGGCTTCCAGAAAGTTTCCCTCTTTACTCAAGGAACCAATGGAGTAAAAATCAAAGTATCTGACACGACACTTCCTATTAAATCTCCTCTCGTCTGAGCATTGACACATCTTAATATGGGTTAATTTTGCAGAAAGGTTTTTGGGGCTAGACATTACTTTCTCCAAATCCTCACTCTTTGCAATTGGGGATTAAGGTTTGGCCAGTCTACCAATCTGCTTGCCCCAGTGCATCTCACTGTGTCTGGGTCCCTGAGGGCTTGGAACATGCCCACACAAACACATACACTCTCCTGCACATACACTGGACTGAGCGTCAGGAAGTGTGATATTATTTAATAAAAAAGAATTCACAGCTTGTGTGAATCCGTACCTGATAATAAAATATAAGCGAATAATCCAGTGCTTACATCTGGCCAGTCATTGTGCCAAACAACTATAAATATCCTCATGGTACAGATGAACCAACACTGGTCAGCTAGAAAGTGATGGCCGCACTATAGTTATGCTATATAAATACCAAGAAATCTCGGACCCGCGATTAGGAAGAGCTTTGTGTAGCACTTGCTGTGTGCCAAGTGCTATTTGTTCATCTATTTAATCCTCACAGCGTTCCCCTGAATATTAATAATTCTTATCGTATAGATGAAGACACCAAGGCAACAGAGAGGTTCAGTAACTTGACTGACATTACACAGCTCGAAAGAGGGGGACCAGAATTTTCACTGTTGCTCCAGTGGTCACGCTGTGAACCACTCAAGCATCGTCAGTCTAACTTTTAATTTCCCATTAAACACCTCCTCGGTTACCTAATCCCTCCACTTCCCTCATGTTTGCACTCCATCGTATCACATGACCCCACTAAGGACAGCTGATCTGATCTTGCATCCAGGTAAGTCAAGGCTGATATTTTTTTCCTCCTTCCTCTTTGTCAAGCTGTGTAGTTCCTGGTACCTCCTGTCTGGAAAGGTAGCCGGCATGACTGATGTCTCCCTGAACTCCCTTCTGCTCCCCATGAGACCTCCGCTTCATATAATACTGGGGGTGTCGTGTTCTGGCTGCAGGTGGTTTGCTCTGTTGCACGCAGTTGTCATAGTGGCTCTAGACATGGGTCTCCTGTCTCCTCAATATATTGTGATGACTTTGAGGGGAGTGGTTGGTTTCTCATATTTTATGCAATACGGGGGTATGTAGTGTTTTATATATAAGGGAGACATATCTATTAATAGATACATACCTATATTTATCTACATGGCTATGTCTATATTTAGATATAGACAGGGATGATAAGATCTTGGATTTATGGGGGGGATATCTTCATATACAGAAGGTGCCAAGAAAATGTATACACATTTTAAGAAAGGGAAAACCCATGTTAGAATTATAATACTTAATATATACTGATAACATTTATCTGTATCTCTTATAATTCAGAGATCAAGGGTGATTTGAGTATTACAAGAATCAGAGTCATTTTTCTGGGTTTTGGGGGGAGGTCCCTGCTTTTTAACTTATTTATTTGTTTGTTTGTTTATTTATCTTTTGAGATAGAGTCTCACTTTGTTACCCCAGACTAGAGTGCTATGGTGTCATAGCTCACAGCAACTTCAAACTCTCAGACTCCAGTGATCCTTTTGCCTCAGCCTCCCAGGTAGCAGGGATTATAGGCACCCACCACAACGCCCAGCTGTTTTTAGAGATGGGATCTCATTCTTGCTCAGGCTGGTCTGGCACTCCTGAGTTTAAGCAATCCACCTGCCTTGGCCTCCCAGAATGCTGGGATTACAGACGTGAGCCTCCACGCCCAGCCATTCTAACATAGTTATATGTGATTATGTCTTCAGGATGTTATGTGGTAAAATAATCTGAGGCCATACCCATAATCTCATCAATCTTTCCAACCAAAGTCACATACCATTGTATTGATTTTTTTAACCTTTTACTTTTCTTATTAATTTAAAAAAATGTTTCAATTATCCTGTTTGGAAATGATTCTTTTTTTCTTCCTGTCTCCTTTTCTACACAGTTTGAATGTAATCAAAGCTTTCTCATCATGCTAATGAGATAGAATTAATATATAGTATGTGCAAACAAAAATATATTTTAAAATGATTCCAAATTTATCAAATTGTTTCCACTTGAAACACAATATAGAAAATTATAGAGTTGAATGTTTAATGTGCCTAATATTTTTACTCTCTGGATGTCCTAGAATTTATAGATTACAATGTCTAGGTTTAGCCATTTTATTCTCATTGCTTTTTAATACCTGATTAAAAGCTTTGGGACTTTCAGCTTTTAACTGAAATACATGTTCAACTTTGTCCAGCAGATGGTGATCGTGAGTTGCATTAAAATTCAAGTTGCCTAAGGAAATTCATTAAAAGTGCAGTAGAACCTCTGTAAGTTGACCACCCAAGGAACTGTACATTCTGGTCAACATAAGGAACTAGGCCTGCTGTACTGATATGTCCACGTGGTGTATGTCTGGTCTATGAAAATGAGGTAAACTTAAGGAGGTGGTCAATGTAGGGAAGTGGTCATCTATGGAGGTTTTACTGTACGTGTATTTGTTTAGTTTACAAACACAGAAACTTTCCCTTATGACTGCTTTTACCTAAAATAAATTAAAAAAGGAATTTATAGCTAATTCTTCTTTATTTCCTGATAAGCCATGCTGTCTGTTTTTAAAAACTCTGAGACCCAGAAAGGTGAAGACATTGAGTCTCTTACTCAGCCAGCCTGTTTCAAACCCTACTCCTGAAACCGTAGTTTCATTTAGTTATTCATTTAATTTAAGTGGTTACTACATAATTGGTTTTGAGGACACACAAGCAGTGAGGAAAATGGCCATGGCCCTCTGGGTGCCATGATCTGAACAGACTCCAAAGTGAAACACTCTGAAGGGACCCAGATTCTTGGTCCAAAGGAAGTTTTGGAAGAAGTGGTAACTTTTGAAATAGGCCTCAAAGGATTATTTTACCAGTTAGAGGAAAACAGAAGCCTTTTTGGAGGAAAAGACCAGGCAAAGTGACACAGGGGTCTCTGCAACCTACCTGTTTTTCTTAAAAGTGCTTCTGCCGGCCCTGATTCTTGGAGAACTGTAAGGACTTTAATACATCTAGAGCCAGAATGCTGTCCCTTCTGTCTTGTCTGAGCTTCCATCATTTGTTAAAATCAGCTGGGGTGTTCAGTGCTCAGTAGAAGCTGTGATTTATTGACATTGAAACTGCCCTCGTGACACGAGTTTCAACTTGGCAGGTCACAGATTCTGCTGGTGTGTCCCCATGGCTTCCAGTTTATCCACCACAGGCCTCGGGTTTGTAGTTTTGATGTCTTCCTTCCCTGTTTTAACTGAGGCTTGTTGATGATGCAATCTATGTTTGATGTGACTGGAATCTATTTTTATGTAGACTATAATCTTGGACTTAGCATATAAGACTACGTTTTTGAACTATGAGGGTAGCTTTCAATTTTTTTCTTTTTAAGAGCAAAACCCATTTTCCAAACAAAATATTGCCTGATCATAGTATATATCACTGATGAAAACAGCTGCTATGGTTAGTGGATGGACGAGTGGGAAAATGTCCCTGGTTGGGTCTCCCCTCGGACTCCACCTGGTGCTCATGTGGTCCTGGAGGGAATTTCCATGACTCTGGGTTTCTACTGAGGACAGTCTGAAAGCCAAATAATATTACAGTCTCTGAACTGTTTAGAAAAATGAGCTTCTCAAAAGATCAGAACATTAGCGTCACAGAATCTATCAAAAAAAAAAAAAGATCAGAACACTGTTGTGATGACATGTAAGATTTCTGAACATATTATGATACAAAATTCCATTGTCACATTACTGGCAATATTACATTAAAGACATTCAAACCTTGGAAGATCGGTCAAGTTTTTCCTGAGAACAATATTTTTACTGTTGTTATAAAATAAGTGAAATCTTGATAACATGATGAAGGTTGACCTTTAAACCCTGCTTTCTCCCTCTCAGCTCTCCAAATTACCATTTGTTCGAACTAGAAATTTAGTTTTTAAAATTTAGTTAGAGCCTGATTCCTTTGGGGGCTGTAACTCCTAGCATAAGCTGAAAAAATACTCCATTGAGCCAAGAACTTCCAAGAAGATACTGACATTTGTCCTTTGGTGCAGTGCTTAGTTAGGTCAGTTGTTACCACCCAGCTGGCTGCCTTCCCCCCTCAATGCACTGCAGGACGGAGGCACAGGAGGGATGAAACAGTCCTCTGGATATTGATATCCCATTTACAGCCACTGGGAGGCCGGAGGACTGGGGACTTTCAAATCCGTCTGTAAAATTTAGTTATCATCACTTATCCAACATTTTATTGTTCAGGCGCCAACACTAGCATTCATATGGTAAAGTTTCAAGGATGTTAAAAGAATTAATTCTAATGCTGTGAGTTATTTCAAGAATGAGTTACATCTCATCTTTGATGAGTTACATCACACCTTTTTTTTTTTTTTTTTTTTTTTTGCCCTCTCTCTGTTACTAAATAAACCAAGAGGTGACACTGATGACTAGGAAGGCCTAATAACTTACTTAGGAACAAGAACATTCACGTAGCTAAAATGCAAAGGGAATGATTAAAATTATATCTGATACCAAAACGGTCTTGCCCCACTTTGAGAAGAATTGCGGTTTCACACTGACGTCGTGGCAGTCACACCGCTCTGTCTCTCTTCACCGTCACTCGAGAGAAGTCGCAGCTGTCTCATCATCTCAGACAGTACAGTTGACCTGTTTTCATCTTCCTTCCCCTGCTTCTGAAAGACAGTTAACGTCCTCATAGTTTTAGATTATGAAACCAGTTAGTGTCGGTCTATACTTTTTTTTTAATCAGACTGTTTTGAAAATAAAATGCAGTTAAAAATGTGTTTGTATTTGCTGAGGAAGGATTATAAATAACAGAAATAATTATGAAGTTCTGTGGTTAATTAGTGGTAGTTCCCCTGAAATTTCTTATTTTGATCTGCCACTTCTCTTTTCTTCTAAGACACATAGACTTTTTTTTGCCTTGAATTCGTACTGGGCTGCTAAATTCCTTTGAAAATTAATACTACAGCGGGCTCTGATCTTATTTTCTTACTCATTTTATAACTGAACCACACTTGACATGTGAAGACATGCATGCCTTCACGATATTAAATAGTTTTGTGTAAAATTTTCCTGTTTCTTTGCTTCCTAGACAAACGCAATTATTGGTTTAGCGATGCATAGATTGCCAGTTAATTACATCCGTGCTTATAAAAGCTGATCTTTTATCTTGAGCATTACAGAAAATAGAAAACCTCCCTAGATCAATCATGGACTCAAGTACTGAGGTTACTTTAATCCTGAATAAGATCGAGTCCTTACCTGGTGATAACATTTTTCTTTTTCTCTTATGATGAGGTGTGTGGGTTGGGAAATATGTTTTCAAAAAATGAAAATTCACCCAAGGCTTTATCTGTTGTCGTTTTTAAAGAACAGATTATATAGGTCAGAAGATCATTTCTGAGCTGAAGAGTAAAATCAGAGCACTGTAATTCTGGCATCTCGCCCTCTCGCCCTCATTTGATCAATGTCGTGTTTCACATGCGACTTGCCGTCTGTGATTAATGTCTGTCCTCCCCGAGACTGAAGCTTCCTAAGAGCAGACACCGTATTTATCATATATTCATCACTGTAGCTCCAGCACGTAACTGTCTGGCATATGTTAATCATGCGATAAATATTTGATGAACAAATGAATTATTCAATTAAATAATTTATTCAAACACTGGAGCTTAGTAAGTGTTTGCTTAATGAAAGCTGGGCCTTTATTACTCAAATCACTGCATGCTTCCCACACAGGGCAGGCATTGGCACCAGTTAGGTTATTACTTAAGGATTCATTTACTGATACGTTAGAAAAGAAGGCAGTAATCTTGTAGAAGGCATTCTTTTGAAGTTTCGACTCATTTATAAAAATCTCTCTTCACAGTTCCTTAATATGTAAGCGTGAGAAGAACGTGGCTAGAAAGATTCAACAAAACGTCTGAGCACTCCTGTGTCTGGGGCTCTGGGCCCGCCAAGGGAAGTGATAGGAAAACCTCTGCCTCCGTCTCAGTGATGGGAGATGGGCAACAACCTGTAAGCTCAAAAAATGTAAACCCAGACGGCACAGTGATGAAAATGTAAACCCTGGGCACAGCGATGAAGCCTCGGGTAGGACAAGGAAGTGTAGTGGCCTTTATTATTTTATTCATTTATTTTACTTCCTTTTCTCCTTCCCAGGATAGGGTTGGCGTTGGGGGGATGTTTAGAGACTTCCTTGACGCAGCATAACACAGTGCAGCCACACACTCACTCCGTGGGACGAAACAACAATTCAGCACCCTTTGCCACATGTGGCAATGACTGGCTTAGAGGATTCCTAAAGAAATATAAAACGTAATGAACAACAGGACTTTTCTTGAACGCTTCTGATTGCCAAGTTCTCGGTTATTAGAGTAGACTGCTTTCTCAGATAAAACCACCACATCTATTCATAGTAGCTACAAATAGCACTAAAAACCAGATGAAAATTTGCATACTATACTGGTGATTTTGTGGTTGAAACTGCCAGTAGTTTTCCCGTTTTACTATTTGCTTAAGAACATTTACATTCAGTCTTCTCATCTGTTAATCAGACCTGCCACTTTGGGGGCCTTTCCTAAGCTCCTCATCCTCTGCTCTTTTTTTTTTTTTTTTGAGACAGTCTCACTACATCGCCCTCAATGGAGTGCTGTGGCATCACAGCTCACAGCAACCTCTAACTCTTGGGCTTAAGTGATTCTCTTGCTTTAGCCACCCAAGTAGCTGGGACTACAGGCGCCAGCCACAACATGGCTATTTTGTTGTTGTTATTGTTTAGCTGGCCCAGGCAGGGTTCAAACCTGCCACCCTTGGTGCATGTGGCTGGTGCCGTAACCACTGTGCTACAGGCAAGGAGCCACACGGCCTCTACTCTTTACACTGCATGTTTAGTTCAAGGGCCTCTAAAGTGGGATACACGAGATAGTGAGCAAGAAAATGTTAGAATTTCTATTTTTATCTCAACTTTTTTATGATCTGTTTTCACATTTTATAATGTACATAATTTATTAATATTAACAGAACAAATGTTATATAAAAATAAGCTGTCATAAGTACTCAACCTTTTTTTTTTGAGACAGAGTCTCGCTTTGTTGCCCTTAGTGGAGTGCCGTGGCATCATAGCTCACAGCAACCTCAAACTCTTGGACTCGAGTCGTCCTCCTGCCTCAGCCTCTTGAATAGCTGGGACTACAGGTGTACCACAATGCCTGGCTATGTTTTTAGAGACAGAATCTCTTGCTCAGGCTGGTCTCAAACTCCTGAGCTCAAGTGATCCACCCACCTTCAGCCTCCCAGAATGCTAAGATTGTAGGCATGAGCCGCCGTGTCTAACTTAGCAATTTTTTAATATACTACTCAGAAAACATTTGAGATGACTGATCCAATTTTATCACCAGAACAACCCAATTAGATCAGTATTATTAAGCTTATCCTGCTGTTGTAGAAATTGATTCTTAGATAAGTTACTTGCTGAAGGACCCATATCTGATGGTTAGCAGAGCTGGGATGCAAATCTTTGTTCTGTCTTAATTCCAAACCTCATGTTAGTGATCTGCATGGTATGCTTCCAGCTTTGTTTAGAAGAGAGCAAGAATTACAAAATATTGGAGACTTGAAAATAAAATGTACTCAAGCATGTAGTCACATGATCTCTAGATCAACACTTGGGGAAAAGGACGCGCCGGCCTGCTGGGGCTTCATCATTGACTGAGGCAGCTTCTGTGCACTTCAGATGAATCTGTTTCCTTAAAAAATATATATATATAAGCCAGAAATGCATCTTTTGTATTTTCCCTCAACTGGCCTTTAGAACCTTCTTATTTCACGTCCTTCAGATTTCCTTGAATCTCTAATCACAAGCTCTTCCTTTCTGGCATGACAGATGCCTTCTCACGAACGCTGCCTGGCAGACTTTCCACACTGGGTATTCCTGTCTTCTCAGCTCAGATAAGGTGATGTGTTGTTTTTGCAAGCTACACCCAGTCCCCTCTCAGATCCCGCTTTCTCTCAGCTGGGTGTGTGAATTCTGGCCTGATTTGTTAAGCCCTTGGCTTTGTGAGTTCAAATGTGTTTTCTGTGGTTTGAAAAACACCAAGTTTGAGCAGCACCTGTGGCTCAAAGGAGTAGGGCGCCGGCCCCATATGCTGGAGGTGGCGGATTCAAACCCAGCCCCGGCCAAAAACTGCAAAACAAAAAGAAAAACACCAAGTTAAAACCTGTCTTTTGGCCTTGGAAAAATTAACCGGTTGCATGACTTCTCCAGAAGCAGCAGAGAGGCCGTTCCATTGTCTGACATTCAGTCTGGATGTTGTTACCCAGCCTAAACTGAGACAGAGTCTCACTGTGTCGCCCAGGCTAGAATGCAGCGGCAGGATCACAGCTCACAGCAACCTCGAACTCGAGGGCTCAAATGATCCTCAGGCCTCAGACTCCCAAATAGCTGGAACTACAGGGGTAAACCCCCATGCCCAGTTAATTTTTTTTTATTTTTTTGTGGAGATGGGGTCTTGCTGTGTTGTTCATCTGGTGTCAGACTCCTGGCCTCAAGTGGTCCTCCTACCCCAGCCACCCGAAGTGTCTTCTTTTAAGTAAGAATGGCTCTGAGATTCCAGCAGCCCATCCAAATTCCAGGGTTACCATATTTTAAAACTCACCCGGATGCTGACTGGGTGATGACTGCAATAGCTCCGCAGCTGGTCTTCCGGCCTTCATTCTTCCCGATCCACCCCCAGATGGCCACTAGTGACCCTTCTGAGGTGTAAATCGGAGCTTGTCTCTGCCTTTCAGAAATCCTTCGCCAGGTGCCTGTGACTGTGGAATCACCAGCTTAACACACAGAGCTTTCCGTCCCCGCTCCCTGTCGCTCATCCAGCCTCCTCTTCCTTGCTGCCGCACCTCACTTCATTTATGATTTCCGTATTGACTAAATGGCAACTTTCCAAACAGCATATGCTTTTTTCTATCTGTCTTTGCACATGAGATTCCTCCTATTTGGAATCGTCTCCCCTTATCCTTCCCCACCCTTCCTAATGACTCGGCTAAGTTGTGAGGCTTCCTTCAGTGAGTAAAGTAAGTGTTAACTCGAGTTAGATAGTTTTTATGACTCATCCAGACTAAGAAGATGCTGTTACCAGAATTTCCTTCTTCAATAAGTCCTTGGTCTCAGGGATTTGAAGAATGAACCCAAGGGCCACAGATAGATTCATTCATTATACACGAACGAGTACAGGATAAACACCAGAGCTCCTGGCAGAGGGAAAAGACCCAAGTCAGAAAATCTCCACCTGGGTTCTTTGTCTAGGGCAGTGGTTCTCAACCTGTGGGTCGCAACCTCTTTGGACTGTATTAAAGGCTCACGGCATAAGAAAGTTGAGAACCACTGGTCTAGGGGGTATTACAGTCGCATGGGTCCTCTGTAGTTACTTTGGGACAGGAGTTGGTAACAAATGAATGGATACAGTCCCTTCCTGCTCCCAGCAAGGTGGATGAACCCTTCTCATCAAGAAATTGTCCAGACCTAGGAAATGGGGAGGGGTCCCTATTCATTGCTAAATGGGGGAACCAGGTATCATCCCTAGCCCTGTACAATACCCACAGGGGAGTAGTTCAGCCAGAGGAGGGCTCTCTACGTCCAAGGGTAGTTCTGGGGTTGGCACAGGCAGCAGTGTGGGCTGAGCCGTGGTCTCCCTCAACCTGCTAGGGACCCACAGGCTTCCGCCGCACTCACCCCTCTCTGTGGACTTGGTTCTCCAGCCCTGACCTCCCTGCCCCCCTGGGGTGGCAACACAGAACAAATAGCAGGTCTGTGGCAGTTCCTCCTGGGCCATCCAGGGGGCCTGAGCTGGGTGCCACCCACCCTGTATCAGTACTTCACACCTGTGTTTATCCTTTGTACTTAATGTAAAAACATACGCATAGCTTATAATATACAGTAATGTATATAACTTTTTTTTTTTTTCCGAGACAGAGCCTCAAGCTGTCCCTCCTGAGTAGAGTGCCATGGCATTACAGCTCACGGCAACCTCCAACTCCTGAGCTCAAGCGAGTCTCTTGCCTCTACCTCCCAAGTAGCTGGGACCACAGGCGCCCGCCACAACGCCTGGCTACTTTTTGGTTGCAGCCGTCATTGTTGTTTGGCAGGTCCGGGCTGGGGATTCGAACCCACCACCTTAGGTGTACGTGGCTGGCGCCTTAGCCGGTTGAGCTATAGGCACCGAGCCTGTATAACTTTTTAAGATAAAGGATGACACAAAATAATATAATTATTCAGGGAGAGCAGTGTTTCTTTCTGATGATAATCCAGTATTACAGTTCAGAGGGTTTGTCTATAGTTTGAGGAAGCAAGGAAAGGAAAGAGAATTGGTGCCCAAGGCAGCTGGGGAAAGGATTAGGGGTTGAACATGGGAATATACAGAGCAGTCAGTCAGATGGAGCCAGGTGCAGAGACAGGATGCTCACACATACTCTACATCAGTCTGCCAGCTCCAGCCAAGGGCCAAATCCATCTGCCTATTTTTGTAAATAAAGTTTTATTAGAACACAGCTATCCATAAATCCATTTGTTTACATGCTGCCTTTGGCCGTTGTCATTCCAAAACAACATAACTAAGTAATTGCAGCAGAGAATGTACCATTCTCAAACTCTAAAATATTAGCCATCTGTCCTTCCTAGGGTTTGTCAGTCCTGCCCTAGATGAGCGGAGTCCTCAAATCAGCAACGTTGTAACCAGTGCACATTTCCAGGCGTGGCTTGAGACCTATTGAATGAGAAGCCCTGGATTTGGGGCCCAGCAATCTGTGTTAATAATAAACCCTTCAGGTCAATCTGAAAAGTTTGAAAAGAACCGCCATAGATTTCGGGCTCAGTGGCTAATTACTTGGGGTGTGAGGACAGTCAGGTAGGTGGAGGTTAGGAGAAACATCAGGAAAAGGCAAAGAGGGGCAGTTCGAAAATAAAGCAGAGCGGGATGCAAAGAAGGAGCTCTAAGAATGCTTTCTGAAGTTTAAATCCCGTGTAGGAGAATGTGAAGAAGCTCTAATAATCCTTCTGAAATACAAATCCCACACAGGAAGGACCTTGCTTTTGTATCCCCAGCGTCTTGCCCCAGAACCGCAGGCTCAGGGTATCTGTGTGGATGAAGGCAGGCGTGCATGTGTGCCCCAAAGGGAGCTGATCCCACTTGTGAATCAGGGGCCAGCAAATGGAAATATGAAAAAAAAATACACACAGTAAAAATGGCTCAGAACTGAGCTGAAAACCATTCATACAAACAAAATACTGTTAAAGACTTAAGAACAAAGATAAATGTTAAAAACCTGATGATTTTCCACTCAATCTCAGTTTTACTTCTCCTTTGTACCTGTGTAAGATCGTGCATACTCGGGAGGAAATTGATTCATGGTGTTTTGTTCTTAATCATCATAACGCAGCTATTCCTGTTTGACTTGCTGCGATTTACTCAACCTCTCTGAAGTTTTTGACCAGATTAGTAGAAGTGAAGCACGTGGCAGTGCTTGTATATTTGAATGCTAGGTGCTTGTTCATCATCTTCCTAGTCACAATCTTATTTCCTGCCAAAATAAAGTTCGATAAATGTTACCAGTATCATCTATCCATCTCTGCTCCAGTAGTAAAATTTTGCTTACCGAAATTACTTCCCCATCTTTAAAATAAACTGCCTAACAGCCCATGTTGTAATCTGAAGCCCAGGTTGACACGAGTTTGCTTCTGATGCTTTCCACATTTGGGAACTTAACACAAACTTTTTAAAAATATGACATCATCTAAGCACTGACAAAATATTTGCTAATATAGAAATAGGTCACTCTGAGGTTCTGTTATTTAGCAAAATATACATGTATTGGTAAAAAGACAAACTTTCTGAATCTATCCCTATTTATTTTACCAGACTACATGAAGCTTTTTATCTTTAGGATAGAAATTTTATACTTCTATGCCTTTTTAAAAATTCTGCATATATTACGAACATCTGAAAGAGAAAATAAGATTATTGGGGGCTTTGGTAGGTGAGTAAATATTATTTCATGATTTCTCAATGATAAGTAAATCCATATTATGTCAAAGGATAATCAACCTAAAACCTTTATAGCTGTTGGCATGGCGACATTATGAAAGTAAAATTAGTGGTCGGTGTTTTTTTGTAGTTCCATCAATGCCATGGGAATTTTATCACGTTTCAACACTTGCTGAATATGTAACTCCCATGGTGCCCATTAGTGGCCGTCCGTGAAAGGTAATACATATTTGGGATGAAATTGATTATGGCCTGCACACTCTTGTGTTATAATCAGCAAAAGCACCCCAACGTTCAGCTCTTTTTTTCTAATGATCGTTATGTAGCTAAAGATATTAATTTCTAAAGGCAGAGCAGCCGATATAGCACTCAAGATCTTAATCTCATAATAAATGACACCCAGGCAAAGGCAAAGAGTCTGCAGAGCCTACCAGTAAAATTAGTAAGAGCTTTTCTCCAGGAGCTCTTAGGATAAAGGGAAAATCAAGAGACTTTTTGAGTACAATGTTTCCTTTCTAGGCATCAAAATAGACCCATTATGATTTTGCTGAATTTTCAGAAACACTGTATTACCCTCTTTAGAAATTCCTCTTATTATAACGACCAACACACTCCATGTTGACCTACTTGTAACTTTTCCCAGCGTAGCTTGCTGGCCCTACATCTCTGGTCCTTTACATTTATTTTTATTTATTTATTTTTTTTTTGCGACAGAGCCTCAAGCTATCCCCCTGGGTAGAGTGCGGTGGCATCACAGCTCACAGCAACCTCCAACTCCTGGGCTCAAGCGAGTCTCCTGCCTCAGCCTCCCAAGTAGCTGGGACCACAGGCGCCCACCACAACGCCTGGCCGTTTTTTGGTTGCAGCCGTCATTGTTGTTTGGCGGCCCGGGCTGGGGATTCGAACCCGCCACCTTAGGTGTATGTGGCTGGTGCCTTAGCCACTTGAGGCACAGGCGCCGAGCCTTTTATATTTAATATTATCATTTTGCCTGGTTTGAAAAATGTTT
>CAUYTI010023657.1:0-12613 GCA_963575145.1 Galago senegalensis | reverse complement strand
CCTGTGGTCCCAGCTACTTGGGAGGCAGAGGCAAGAGACTCGCTTGAGCCCAGGAGTTGGAGGTTGCTGTGAGCTGTAATGCCACGGCACTCTACCCAGGGGGACAGCTTGAGGCTCTGTCTCAAAAAAAAAAAAAAGAGTCCAGCACCAAGATGAGTCTAATACTTCCCGGCTGGGCACGACTGAGTAGCATGGAGGTGGGGGAGGGGCCTAGGGTTTGCAGGTGTGTCCTAAAAGCTTCCTTCTGGCCCCTCACACTGCAAGAAAGGGACAGAACTCAGAAATCCCCTCAAGCACCCTTTCCTGAATTATCCCAACCTGGCCCCTTTATCCACACACTGATGCCATTTTCTGGAACCCTAGGGAGCAGCCCCAGAGCCCAGGACTGGCAGCCAGCCCAGCTCAGTTGTGGCACCTCTCAGAGATACGCCCACCAGGCAGGGAAGACCCACAGTGCCAATGCAGTGGCAAGAGGGCACAAGCGGCATCCTCTGAAGGGCCTGACATACACCCTACCCTCCACAGCCTCTGTAAACCTGTCTGCAAAACAGCCTGGAGGGCCAGAGGGATGGGGTCCCAAGGAACCCATAGTCACTGTGAGGGCATCAGTGCTACCTTCCTCCCCCTCTCCACTTCCTCTCCCATCTCTGATGACACCTACCACTGGTAAGAGCCACACAGCATAGCAAAAACTCCACTGGCCTGGCACTTCTACTCTGCCACACCCTCCCCATGGAACCTAAGGTCACCCCTTACTCACACCTCCCCCAGCGTGGTCTGTAATGACCTCTCAAGCCCCCTGCCTACCGCATTCACTGGGAGACTGGGGTTGCCTCACAATGCCTGCCCCATAGCCACACACCCAAGTAAAGCTGGCTTCAGGGAAGCCTCAGCACCAGAGGCTACCCAGCACTACCCAATCCCTAGTTGGGGGACATGGCCAGCCTAAACCAACACCAGTCTGGAGAGCCTGTGGACCTCCCCAGGCCACCACTCCTATGCCCTCACACCTTCCACACGGGCCTCATCGGGGGTGATGGTGGCACACTTGACAGCCACATGGTACTTCTGGGTGGCCAATGCAGAGTCGATGGTGACCTGGTCGTTGGTCTGGTCACGATTCGGGAGCCCAAGGTCAAAATACTTGAGCTGGACATCCACATGGGGCAGGATGAGCTGAGGACAGAGGGCCAGAGCAAGGCTTTAGCTCAAATGGCTGTGACTTGGAAACAGGATACCAAGGGGCAGGAGAAGTCTACAGGCCATGGCAGGGAACAACCAGTCAGGACAGGGATGGGGAGGAGGACCAGCAAAGAGTGTGTCAGAGGACTGGGCTCTGACACTCTTCAGCAGGGCCTAACCACTGCTGGGGCTCGAGAGGGGTCAGCAGACCAGACGCGGCTCTTCCCAGGGCTCTTCCCCATGTGACCATCTGCCCCCCACCATGGCCACCAAATCAGCTGAACCCCAGCCCCAAGTTCATTCAGGTTTCTCTGTGCAATGGGTCTCCTCTCCTCCTCCAAGTGCTTTGAGACCTTTCCAGTCAGGAACAGTGCTGTGTGGCCCTCCTCTCACAAGTGTGCACACAACTCGGAGCCTTCACTCAGATGACAGAAACAATGCATGTGTCCAGACACAGCAGCTTTGGAAAAACCCAGAGCCACCCTGGGACCGTCCGCTGTGGTAGCCACGGCTGCAGCCTACACTGCAGCCATCTCCCCAGCCCTGCTCCCTTTCACTCCTTCTCAAGGAAGCGTGGCGGAAGAGAGAAATGGATGGGTGCGCCATGGGCATGCTGGCCTTGCCACTGCTCAAGCGTGGCAGAATGTGCAGGCTGCTAGGACACCCCTACCAGGGATGGTACAGGTACAAAAGAAGGTGAAAAGAAGCGGGGCTGGCCCTGCTGGCACCTTTCAGAAGGTGAAAACAGGGCTGCCCCTGCCTGTCAGGGGGACCTCGTATGTCTGGCCAGCCCTCCTGGAGGGCCTCCCACTTCTACAGGGTCACTACCTTTTCCTTGATGAATTGCCAGATAATGCGGGTCATCTCATCCCCATCCATCTCCACCACTGGCTTTGCCACGTTGATCCTCTTGTCAGCATCTAGAACCGAGGACACCAGATAGGACTCCTGGGAAGGGGTGGGGCTCTCCCAGTAAACCTGCTCTTCACCCGGGGGGAACCTGTAGACAGCCGAGTGCCAGCTACCCAGGTGGAGTCCACTTCCCTATCTACAAATGCAAGTCCCTGACTGCCCAGGGGACCCGGATCCCCCTTAGAGTTAGCTGGGTAGAACTCACCAGAAAGATACCCAGCCCACCCTTTGTGGGGATGGGGCCTATCTGGTCAGGCAATCCTCTCTCCTGGAATCTGCAGGACACCAGCACTGAGAATGGCAGCTGGCCAGGGCTGCCTGGCCCAGCATCAAGTCAGAGGCAGGTCTCTAGGGGCTCCTTGGTCTGGTTCCTCAGGGTGACCCAGCCTCCCCTTTTGTTCAAGATTCAGTTCTTTATAGTTTTCCTTGCAATTCTATCAGCTATCCTATGTCCTTCTAATGATATCCTCTCAAAGTCAGCCAGTCACTCACTCTGTCTGGAGGAGGTATATGTACAGAGACAGGAACTAAGTGTCCACCAGGTGCCCAATGGCGTGGACATACAGGGACCAAGTGCCTACTATGTGCCCAGCAATGTATAATCTTTTACATATGTGATTCCACTTAATCCCCAAAACAACCCCACAAAGAGGTTAAATGTGAAGAAACGGAGACTCAGAGGGGTTACCAGCTTACCACCCAAGGTTACAGACCTTGAAACAGCAGAGCCAGGAAGACTCTGGCCCTGCTGAATGGGACAGGCAGACTTAAGGCACCTGGGAACAGAATTCAGGATGCCGATCCAAGGTAAGCTTAGGAAGCAAACTCAAAGAAAATGCAAGGAAACGACCCAGCTTAGGCACTGGTGCAGCTGCCTGGGACAAGGCTCCCTGAACTCCTCCAGCACAGACCAAGGTACCTGACCACTCCTCTGCCCACAGTCTGGGAAGAAGCAGAGTCTGTAGGGAGGGAACAAGATCTACACAAAACACAAAACTCTAGTCCTCAGGAAATCTCTCCAAAGCAGCTCTTCTCACCTCACCTATAGCCCATTTGCTCCTCTGTAGCACAGTCCCTACAGATGCAGGGATATCATCTTCAGCCTCCCACCAGATTGGACACAGCAAATCACACAAAGAGGACATCACTTGAAAACACTGGGCTAGAAGAAGTGACAACTGCAGGATTAACAGCAAGGGCAGGCTTGGAAATTAAGAAGGCACACAGCACAGTCAAAACAAAGAGATCAAAGCCTAACAGACCTTAAACAGCTCAACTTCCAAAGAGATGCAAACAGATTGGTTTTTTTAATCTAAAAAGAATCTTAGAGATCACTTAGAAAGAAAAATGAGACCTGAGAAGTATGGTTTGTACCAGAAGCAAGAGAGAACCCAGGTCCCTGGCCCAGGAGCAGCCTCTGGAAGTCCTTGTAGAGACACAGACAGCATACACAGACTGAAACATTTCATCACCTGAAGAACAAAAAGTGGACACTGCTGGCTCTGCCACCCTTCCCAAGATGCAACAAAGATTTTCTACCCAAGCTGCAAGGTTCCTTCACTCTTCTGGGCTAAAACTTTAGCAGGAAAAGTCCCTAGAGCTGGTACAAAGCAAGGTAAATTTAAGGGAGCATCTCCTATGAGTTAATTTGAGGAGAGCTAATCAAATTTGTACAAAAAGAAAAAAAAAATAGAACCTATCATAATCAGGTCAGATAGACTCATTTGGGAGCAGCTCTGCAGGGTTCAGCCTCAGCCTGGGCTCTGCTATTCTGGGCTTCAAGCAGGTGCAACCATGCACCCTCTGTAGGGTGGGGGTTCAAGGTCAGGATCCTAGCCCTGGTGTGCCTGCAGGTGTCAAACTCTCAGAGATCTTAGGATGGACTTACTCATCACCAGATGCCTAAATCACCATAGTCGCACCCTCAGGTGAGTGTGAAGGGAAACCCACAGGTAAGAAGAGAAACAGCTGTTGCTTTCACCAGTCAGGGCTGCTAAGACCTCTGGAAAACAAACTTCCTGATGGAGCTGAGGCCAGCAACCTGAGCAGAAGCCAGCAGACTTGTTCTGTTTGAACCAGGTAATGGTTGGGGGGTTTTTTGTAGTTTTTGGCCAGGGCTGGGTTTGAACCCTCCACCTCCAGCATATGGGGCCAGCGCCCTACTCCTTTGAGCCACAGGTGCCATCCCAAGTAATGGATTTTTTAATACTATTAATTAATTTAAAAATCAGGAGTTCAACAACAATAAAACAAACAACCTAATTAATAAAAGGGCAAGGCAGCAGGCGTGGCAGCTCACCCCTATAATTCCAGTACTCTTGGAGACTGAGGCAGGTCTGTCACTTGAGCTCTGGAGTTTGAGACTAGCCTGAGCAAAAGTGAGACCCCCATCTCTACTAAAAATAGAAAAACTAGTTAGACATGGTGGCAGGTGCCTTTAATCCTAGCTACTTGGGAGGCTGAAGCAGGAGGACAGGTCAAGCCCAAGAGTTTGAGGTTGCTGTGAGCTATGATACCACTGCACTCTACCCAGGATGACAGAGACTCTGTCTCAAAAATCAAACAAACAAACAACAATAAAAACAAGTAATGGTGAGAGCGTAGAGCCCTGGAACCCTTCTGCACTGCTGCTGGGAATGTAAAGTGATGCAGCTGCTATGGAAAACAGTATGGAAAAAGCAAACAGAATTGCTATGTGAACAAGCAATTTCCCCTGGATATATGCCCCAAACAATGGAAAGCAGCATCTCAAAAAGATGAATGTACACCCACGTTCACACCTGCAACTCAAGCATCCTTCCACAGATGAATGGATAAACAAAATGTGGTACAGATCCCCTTACCCAAGGTCCCACTTTCCTCAATTTGTTCCCTGCAGTGTCACTTACCCACAGTTAACCACAGTCTGAAAGATGTGAATACAGTATAATTAGATATTATAGTATATTGGGCAGCACCTATGGTTCAGTGGGTAGGGCACTGGCCCCATATAGTGAGCGTAGCGGGTTCAAACCCGTCCCTGGCCAAACTGCAACAAAAAATAGCCAGGCATTGTGGCAGGCACCTGTAGTCCCAGCTACTCGGGAGGCTGAGGCAAGAGAATCCCCTAAACCCAGGAGTTGGAGATTGCTGTGACCTGTGATGCCACAGCACTCTACCAAGGGCAATAAAGTGAGACACTATCTCTACCAAAACAAAAAAAGATATTACAGTATATTGTTATAAATGTTGTATTAATGTTACTAGTTGTTACTATTAATCTCTTAATATTCCTAATGTATAAACTAAACTTTTTTTTTTGGAAACGAGAGTCTTACTCTGTTACCCTGGTGGAGTGCTATGGCATCATAGTAGCTCACAGCAACCTCAGTCTCTTGGGCTCAAGTGATCCTGCTTCAGCCTCCCAAGGAGCAAGAACTACAGGCACCCACCACAATGCCTGGCTATTTTTTTTTTTTTGAAACAGAGTCTCACTACATCGCCCTTGGTAGAGTGCCATGGCATCACAGCTCACAGCAACCTCAAACTCTTGGGCTTAAGCGATTCTCTTGCCTCAGCCTCCCAAGTAGCTGGGACTATAGGCTACAGGCACCCCCACAACACACACACACACACACACATATATATATATTTTTTGGGGGGGGGTTGCAGTTGTCATTGTTGTGGCTATGGCTCAGCAGACACAGGCCTGATTTGAACCTGCCACCCTAGGTGTATGTGGCCAGCATCCTTGCCAACTGATCTACAAAGCCACCCAACACCTGGCTAGTTTTTCTATTTTAGTAGCAATGGGGACTCACTCTTGCTCAGGCTGGTTAGAACTTCTGAGCTCAAGCAATCGTCCCACCTCAGCCTCCCATAGTGAGCACTGTGCCTGGCCTACAAACTAATCTTTATCATAGTATGTATATGTACCAAAAAAAAAGTGTCTATAGGGTTCAGTACTATTCAGTTTCAGTGAAACAAGCCAGTCAGAAAAGACAACTGTGTGATCCTACTAGCATAAGGTATCTAGAATCCTTAGATTCATAGAAACACAAAGTAGAAACAAGGTTGCCAGAAAATGGGGAGAGGAGAAATGGGAAGTGTTAGATGAAACAGAGTTTCAGTTTTGCAAGAAGAAAAACAGGATAGGAGGTGGTAACCGCTGCACAACAGCATGGATGTATTTATTTATTTATTTATTTATTTTGAGACAGAGCCTCAAGCTGTCCCCCAGGGTAGAGTGCCATGGCATCACAGATCACAGCAACCTCCAACCCCTAGGCTTAAGCAATTCTCTTGCCTCAGCCTCCCAAGTAGCTGGGACTACAGGCGCCCACCACAATGCCCGGCTATTTCTTGGTTGCAGCCGTCATTGTTGTTTGGCAGGCCCGGGCTGGATTCAAACCCGCCAGCTCTGGTGTACGTGGCTGGCGCCTTAGCAGCTTGAGCTACAGGTGCTGAACCAGCATGGATGTATTTAACACTACTAAACTGTACCCTGAAAAATGGCTAAGACAGTAAATTCTGTTATGTTTTTTTACAAAAATAAAAAATAAATCAATATAATAAAACTGTAAACCAATCAAAAAATCAGGTGGTTTTACATACAAATCAAGATGTGCAGAAGACACTCACAGCAAGGATAGGTGGGATGAGGTGGCCTCTCCCCCACTCCAGGCCTGCCCTGTGCCCTCCAAAGTGCCTCTCTGGGCACCAAGATCTGAGGCCCCTGCCCACTGGGCCCCTCTCTGGGCACCAAGATCTGAGGCCTCAGCCTCTATGGTAGAGATGCCATCACGGACACAAGTGATGACAAGAGACCTAAAATACAAGCAGCAGCCTGCACCCCCTTCCCCCAATCTCCACATGACATGCCACACAAACACCGCTCCTGGCAGGAGGGCAGGCTGGAATTACACCAGTCCCAGCTCTTCCCTTTGAGGCTCCTAGCACCCAACACCTAATAAAGATTTCAAAACCCATCCCTGGCTTTGGAATTTGCTTGCTACTCCCAGCTGGAGGCAGGCGAGTCCCCCCCAGGCAGCCTTGGGCCCCAAGCAAAAGCACAGTCCTACTCTGTCAGCATGGCCCAGAGAAGGATCAGAAAGTCAGGGAAAGGCCCCAATTCCCAGGGCTCAGAAGGCAGGATAGCAATTCTGGAAAAGATTCCAGTATTTTTGTGGTGTTATCCTCCACTCCTCTCTGCCTCTCACACCCACATTCAAACCACTGAAATTTCTCATTAGCTCTTCCTTCAAAATACACCCAGAATCTACCACTTCCCACCACCTCCAGTGCCACCATCCAGATCCAAGCCACCCTTTCTCTTGACAGACTCTGTCAATAGCCTCCCACCAGGTCCCTGAAGCCACAATAAAACATAAATCAGTTCTTGACAATCCTCTTAATATCCTGCAAAGCTTCCCCTTTCACTGAGAGTAAAAGCCAAAGTCCTTAAAAACGGCCTGCCAGTCTCCTCCACAACCCCCACCGCTACACCTTATTCCTCTGCCACCCTCCATGGCACATGCTAAGGTGGCTTGGCACCAACCCTCTGCCCTCCATCATGGCCTTGGTACCTGTAGGTCCCTTGTCCTCTGTACTTAAGTGGCCCACTGCCTCCCCCTCAGTGCTTCACTCACTGAGGTCCTTTCTAGACTTTCCTGTGACACCTTCTCTATTTTTTGTCCTAGCTCTGTGCCCATGTGTCACATTAGTTAACATCTGTCTTACTTACTGTCTGTCCTCCCCTTAAGGGCAGGAATCTTTGCTGGTATTATTCCCAGCTCTATCCTCAGCACCTTGCAGTTATCTGGCACTACAGTAGGAGCTCAATGCATTTGTTAAAGGCATAAATGGAGGAAGGTCAGGTCAAGGACATCTTGGTCCTTGGTCAGGGCTGTCCTGCTCGGCGTCCTGTTTCTATGAATGTGCTCCCTCCTCCCACTCTGGGATGTGCTGCCCCCACACCAGATGTGCACAGGTGGCATGCCTGCCTGGCAAGGGCTCCATGAGAAGCCTTCAACCCTTAATATTTATAATCTGCTTTTCTTTCTTTCTTCTTTCTTTTCTTCCTTCCTTTCCTTCCCTTCCCTTCCCTCCCTCCCTCCCTTTCTTTCTTTCTTTGAGACAGAGTCTCTCCTGTCGCAGTGGCATCACCATAGCTCACTACAACCTCGAACTCCTGGCCTCAAACAATCCCTCCTCCTTGGCCTCCCAGAGTGCCAGGATTACAGGTGTGAGCTCCCGAGCCTTGCCTCTGCTGGTATTCTTAACATGGGTTTACTGAGTAAAAACCCCAGGAAGGCCACAGACCCTGGCTTCCTTCAACCAAAGAGCAGTTTCCAACGCCTCATGTCCCAAATGGAATCAGCCCAAGAGGCCTCAACCTCACACAAAAGATGTGGCTTTCCAAGGAGTTTTTCCCTCAATACCTACTGGGCCTAAACAGAACCACCCAAAACAGTTCTGGTGGAGCAGCTGGGATCTTATCTGATGTGGCTAAAAGATCTGAAATTAAGTTTCTGGGCTCAGAATGGAGTAAGTGCTAAGCAGTAACCCTCCCAGTTCACAAAGCCTGCCTCTGCTTCTGTGGTGGTTCGACTCAGCAGATGCTGGAGGCCTGTGCTGTTGCAAAGGAGATCAATGTGGGAATCACCAGGCAGCAAAGACACGAGACTGTTTCAGCCAAAAAATATTCTTCCCTCGTCATCAACAGGAATGCCAAGTATTCCTTCTCCAGCCATGTTGCCAGGTAACAGACTGGCAGAGTCACTGTATAGTCTAATATACAAGTCCAAGGCCAAACATTGTGGCAGAGTCACTGTATAGTCTAATATCCAAGCCCAAGGCCAAACATTGTCCCGTTGATAACCACACCACACAGGGACTTCTGGAAGGACCAGCAACTGACTTTTTTTGTGTATCCAAATTCCAGCCCCAAAGGGGGCTTTGTTTTCTTATTTGTGGATGATTTTTGTTTCTTTTTTATTTTTAACCATCATTGGGGGGTGGATGGGTGTGGGAGAGCACTGGGGAATGCATCTAATTTCCACCATATTTTGGTATTTTGCTGAAGGTAGTGGATAGGGGAACCTTTGGGGCCTGGGACATTTAGAATCTTAGAGTTAGAATCTTTAGAATCTCTGACCCCTCAGAGACTGATCCTTGAAGTACAAAAGCAGACATTCCCCTTTCTCCTCCACAAAGAAGGTTGGACTAAGATAAAAGCCCTATCTGTTTTCTCTCACCCCCTCCGTCAGCTCCCCTACACAGTTAACCATTACCTCCTCTGGCCAGGCTTATCTAGTGGGTTCCACCTCCTCTTGCTCACTCTCCTGGCTCTCCCCAAGGGGCGCCTGGCCGGGTCCAGCCCAAGATAGAGGTTTCCCTGCCAACGGACCTACATTGTTCCCTGCCTATTGTAGCTGGACTGGGAAGCCAGTGTGAGCAATGCCCACAAGCCAAGCAGAACAGTGGGAAGGGAGGCTCAGGCCAAGTCCTGATCTGACAGTCTTCTCTCCTAACCAAGGAGCCAAAGGTACCCCAGAAGCTGTGGGGACGATTCTAGAAAGTGACATTGTGTGGCTTGCCAAGGTCTCCATGGCAGGTGAGCCAGATAGCCAGGGCATGGGCACGCTGGCAAGAAAGGCAGGTCAAGCCAAGGAGAGGGCCCAGGACAGAGCCCGAACTGTACGAGAGCTAATGGGCGGCCAAATACAAGGGGGAAATTTAAAAGGGCGCTACTCCAGCTATCGCGTAAAAAGCTCCCAAAATAGCTGACGTGGGCAAGCAGAGCGCGCACGGCTGAAAGGAAGGGGAAGCGGGTGCCCCCACTCCGCCTTTGTCTGAGACGGCGGCGCCGCGACCCTCCCTTCCCCAGGCGGGGGCGGGCAGGGTGCCCGACCTCACCTCGGTGCGGGGGCGCGGGGCGGAGACGTCCTTTAGGTACGGGATGCCCCCGAGCCCCCCTCCCGGACTGCCTGGAGGCGCGGGGCCAGCAGTTGCCACCATCCTTCAAGTTCCCACCCATGCGCCAAGGCGGCCCCGGAAACCCCAGCGGGGGAGCGCGGCGCGCGGCTGCCCGGCCCTCTGCGTCCGACCACGCCGTCCCCCGGCTGCAGCTTAGCTGGCCCCGCTTCCTGGCCCCGGCCGGGAGCCGCCACGTCGCGGCCCCCGTGGCACTCACAACGGCGTCGCGGCTGCTCCTGCGAGGCGGGAGTCGTCAGCGCCGCCGGCGCCCAGGTCGGGCCCGAACCTGAGGCTCTGCAGAGCGAGCGTGCGACCCGCAGGTAGCCGGCCATCCCGAGGTCCGAGTGCCGCTGACTCTCCAGCTGCTGGCCCCGGGAGCCCGAGGCCTGGCGGGCGCGGGCGCCCGGACGCCGCGGGGCGGGGCCGTAGGGCCGCCGTCCCATTGGCTTGGCGGAGAGGGGCGGGGCTTCAGAGCCACGGCTCCATTGGCCCGGCGGGGAGGGGCGAGGCCGGCACCCGGTAGCTCGTAGCCCGCTCCTGCGTGGGCAGGCTGCTAGTGAGTCTCTGTGGAGCTAGGGGTGGTGCGACCCGCCGGTCTTGCGAGCGAGGACAAAGCTACAGATTAAGGAACCGCTTGGAGGCGAGCTCTCTTCAAGATGTCACATTTATTTATTTATCTTTATGGAGACACAGGTCTAGCTGGATAACCAGGCTGGTCTCGAGCTCCTGGGCTCAAGCGACACTCTCTCCGCGGCTTCCCAGTAGTTGGGACTACTGGCCCGCCGCACTTCGCTGGAGGACCTCGGTTTAAACCAAGGTATCGGTTGCTGACACATTAGCTTAATCCCAAAGGCAAATATGAGCAAACCCTTGCATCCTTCGCGTCTTCCCGGCTGAACTCCAACAAGCATAAACCCAGGGTGGGTTCTGCATTCTTGAACTAAGACCTAAGCAGTCTGACCCGAGCACAGCGGTCTCTGCAAGTGTGTTCTTAGATCCACCTGGCACACATCGACTAGAGCTGAGAGTTGCATTCCCTCTTCTGCGTCTTACTAGGTCAAGCTGCTAGTCCTCGAAGACCCCTGACATAGCCCCGGTCCGTTTTCTTCTGTGCCAAATGGGAATTATAGCAATAATAGAGCTGCTGGGTGGCGCCTGTGGCTCAGTGGGCGGGGCACTGGCCCCATATACCCAGAGTGGCAGGTTCAAACCTGGCCTTGGCCAAACTGCAACAAAAAAAAATAGCCGGCCGTTGTGGCGGGCGCCTGTAGTCCCAGCTACTTGGGAGGCTGAGGCAAGAGAATCGCCTAAGCCGAGGAGTTGGAGGTTGCTGTGAACTGTGACGCCAAGGCACTGTACCGAGGGCCATAAAGTAAGACTTTCTCTCTAGAAAAAAAAAAATTAGAGCTGCCAGGAGACTTTGGTGAGATTATATATGTAAATGAGGCACACCCTGGGCTCAAGAATCACTAGCCATATTGATCACCCACATTCCAGGTGGGTGGTGGAAGGGTGAAGGGAAAACTTCCCTGTACCCCTGGAAGGCTCGATGTAATTACTGACAAAAAGCAGATTAATAAGAGAAAAAAAACACAAATTTGTTTGATGATAGTTTTACATAACATGGGAGCCTTCAGAAAGAAGACCCAGGGACACATAGGTTCAATATAGTATGGCCTGCTCTGTGCAAATATGATTGGACAAAAAGGGTACAATCTCATATAACAGACTGTGGGAAACCCTTCCTTCAGAGTAAGAAGGAAGTCCCTCTCTGGAATGGGGGTGTTATGAGCTACAGTCAAATAAGGTAGGTCAGATAATTTCTTTTTTTTTTTTTTTTTTTGAGACAGAGCCTCAAGCTGTCCCCCTGGGTAGAGTGCTGTGGCATTACAGCTCACAGCTACCTCCAACCCCTGGGCTCAAGCGAGTCTCCTGCCTCCGCCTCCCAAGTAGCTGGGACCACAGGCGCCCGCCACAACGCCTGGCTATTTTTGGTTGCAGCCATCGTTGTTTGGCGGTCCGTGCTGGGGATTCGAACCCGCCACCTTAGGTGTATGTGGCTGGTGCCTTAGCCGGTTGAGCTATAGGCGCCGAGCCGGTCAGATAATTTCTTCATGGTCAGTTTTTACACAGAAAATTCGGAAGAAAGTTAGAATAATATTTTTAGGTTTTATGGCTGGCTTTGGAGAAAAGGGGTTCTGGATTCTATGACCAACCTTAGGGAAGAGGGATTCTAGTTTCTTTTCTTTTCTTTCCTTTTTTTTTGGAGACAGAGTTTCACTTTGTCACCCTTGATCACCCTTGATAGAGTGCAATGAAGTCATAGCTCACAGCAATCTCAAACTCCTGGGCTCAAGCAATTCTCTTGCCTCAGCCTCCCTAGTAGCTGGGACTATAGGCACCAGCCATGATGCCCGGCTATTTTTTTTTTTTTTTGAGACGGAGCCTCAAGCTATCCCCCTGGGTAGAGTGCCATGGCATCACGCTCACAGCAACCTCCAACTCCTGGGCTCAAGTGAGTCTCCTGCCTCCGCCTCCCAAGTAGCTGGGACCACAGGCGCCC
>CAUYTI010023655.1:0-28292 GCA_963575145.1 Galago senegalensis | reverse complement strand
AAAAATAAAGGAAAAATAAAAAAGAGAGAGAATCTTTGTTGGCAGATTCCGTAGATTCTCTCTAGAACAGTTCCCACAAAGTGTTGGGCATCTTGGATTAGCTTCAAATGCTGGCTGGCTCACTGCAGGTCAGAATGAGCTCTCCGCGCTTCTGGGAGAGGTGTTATGCAGACGTCATTTTTGGAGTTTTACATTACATCTGGTTCCAAGCTGGCCACCCTCTCCTATCTGTCCTCCAAACTCGGCACACGAGTCCACATTTTGCCAGATTTTCCACTCAACTCCTAATTTCCCCTTGAACAGAAAATTGTTGTGGTTCAAGGGAAAAGATCTGGGCACTTATTATGTGCTCCCTGATCAGTTTATTTTTGATGGGGGAAGGGCTAGTTACTTTAGGTTCCTGCCACCACTTCTGTGGTACTCACAAAAGATATTTTTATGCTTGTAGTAAGGGTACCAATTCCCCCTGTGGGTCATCAGGTCAGTGCAGCTCCACACAGACATCCCAAATTACAGGATGGATTGGTTCCCAAGCGGAGTCCCTTCCCCTCAAGTTTCCACCCGAATGCCTGAATCCTTGATGTTCCAAAACAGGTCCAAATGGCTCCCATTTCTGGGTACCAAATTCTGCTCAGGAATCTACGCCTCACCGCAGTCTCTGCAAAACACACAAACTCACCACGAATTGGGTACAGAAGTCCTTCGTGGGTGAGGGATTAGTTTCTGCCTCTGGCCACCAGCCGCAGACCTGGCTCTGCTTGTCACAGTCACACCTGGTGCCATTTCAACTGTTACCCTGAGTTTTTTCTGGCCGACACCGTAGTTCTGGGCTATACTTCTAATCCAGAAATTCACCTCCTCACTGCACACCCTGCGCTGCTTGTCCATGCCAGCACTCCACTCGGAAAAGATTCAGATCCTCCACTCTCACCTGAAATCTTCAGGAGAGTTGACTTAGGGATGCATCCCCTATGCCATCTTGCTCCACCTCTACTTAGGTTTGTTTTCTACAGTGTGTTCATATGATATGTAAAACCTAGATTTTGTCCTTTAGTTTCTGTGTCCTTTAGTTTCTTTGTTGATTATCATTGCAGTGGTCAGTAGAGAGAATAAGTCTAAATATTTCCTATGGATCTGATCTTGTTGTTGTGAATTTTCTCACTGTATCTATATTAATAGACGATTTTATTTTACTCCTGATATTGATGATTAGTTTAGCAGGTTCAAGAATTCTGGGATGAAAATTATTTTTGTTTATTCATATTAAAGGTAGATGATTATCACCTTCTGACTTTAAAATTTTAGACCATTGTCACTCTGATGGATATGTCCCTGTAGGTCAATTAGGACTTACTCATATCTGCTTGCAGAATTTTCTCATTTGTCCTGAATTTGGAAATGTTTATTTCACTGTGTCTTGTTGATGTTATATGTTGAGATAATCTGGAGTTAAATCTATCTCTAAAAAGATGTGTTTCAGAATCTTTGGAAATAGTTGGAAAATTTTTGTTTATGTAGCTTCCACTAGGGCTTCTTTTTCTTCTACTTCTTTTTCCTTTTTTTTTTTTTTTTTGTTTTTGTTTGTTTGCTTGTTTGTGTTTGAGTTGAACTTATCATGGACCCTAATAATTCCTATATTTATATAGTTTGTGAAGTCCCATAATTTCTTGCATGAGCACTATGCTTTTTTCTCTTCTTTTCAATCTCTTTAATTTCCTGAGTTACATGGAGAGCTTTAACACTGAGCCCTGAAATTATCAATTCTTAAGGATGTACTCTGTTTTTGATACATTGTACTGAATCTTTAAGTTCCTGATTAATTCCTTCAATAACTTCACATCTACATTATCCTCCTTTGATTTTGTATACATATCATTAATTTTATGGTTCCTAATTGTTCTATCTAATCAACTCTTGACTTACTTAAACAAAAGAAAATTTGAGTCCAAAATTACTCTCTTTAAGATGGTTTTAAAGTTTATTGAGAAATAAATTGTCTTACTCATATTCAAACACTGAGGAAGTTTATTAAGAAAAAGTTCTATTCAATAGAAATTAGATACATGAATTCTATAATGACCATTATATGATGCCCAAGAAAACTAAATACTCAGAAACTAGGTTCCACAATAAGATGGAAAACATAAAACAAAAGATAAAAAAAGAATAAAACCCCCCAAAACTTATGAAATTAATTTTCACCAAATATGTTGTGTAGTACCCTACCACACTTATCAATTATCTCAATAAATGGTAATAGTTTTGATTCCCCATAAAAGAGTCATAGATGTGCTAATTGGGTTATAAAAGATCAAAACTTCCATTTTCTCCCTGTAGAAAACAAACCTAAACACAAAGGACAACATAAGACTCTGTGTTCATTCTTACAAGAAACAATATTTTGGACAAGTAGAAAACATATGAAAGGAGGGGTGCAAACTTATTTTTCAAATGCTGGTGGATTTAAAGTGACTAGAATTAAAAAAATATGGACACTTTGTATTAGTAAAGGAAACAATAAAATAAGAAGACATTTCAATTATGAATATTTAAGCACCCAACTTAAATGCTCAAAGAGTTATTAAACAGGCATTAATTAGTTGATGACCCCATAATGGTGGGGGACTTTCACACTCCTTTTATTGTACTGTATAGATACTCTAAACAGAAAATAAAGAAAGTTAGAAAGGACTAAAATATGACCCTAGAATAACTGAACTTAATAGACATATACAGGACACACCTTCAGAAAGCTAAAGAATATACATTTTCTCATCAGTCCATGGAAAATTTTAAAAAATATATCATATCGCAGGACACAAATCAAACCACAATATAATAAAAGACGATATTAAAAAAAGAAATAATTAACTTCCTTGATCATAACAAAAATGAAAACACAAAGCTACAGAAACTTTTGGGGTGCTGAGAAAGCAATCCTAGGAGGAAAATTATCACATTGCATATTTATAAATCTTAAAAACAAAAAGACAGCACATCAGCAGTCTATTGAATCAAATTAAAGAAATGGAAAAGTAGAGAAAGTCACTATCAAGCCTGACAGGAAAAGAAAAACAACCATAGTTAAATCAGAATAAATGAAATCAAAAATAGAAGAAACATTCAAAAAATTAGTTTTTCACAAAGACAAAATTGATGAACCATTTGCCATATTAACCAGAAATAGAAAAAATAAATTCCTTAATAACATCAATTAAAAGCAAAGGGGGGCTCAGTGCCTGTGGCTCAAGTGTCTAAGGTATTAGCTACTACGTACACCCAAGGTGGTGGGTTTGAATCCAGCCTGTGATGCTAAACAACAATGACAACTGCAACAAAAAAAATAGCAGGGTGTTGTGGCGGGTGCCTGTGGTCCCAGCTGCTCGGGAGTCTAAGGCAGGAGACTCGCTTGAGCCCAGGAGTTGGAAGTTGCTGTAAGATGTGATGCCACAGCACTCTACCCAGGGGGACAGCTGGAGGCTCCTGCCCAAAAAAAAAGGGGGGGGAATAATAACTGATATCCCAGAGATACAAAAGATTATTTGTAACCACTACCAAAAGCCCTATGCACACAAAGTTGGCAATGTGGATGAAAGTGACCAATGTCTTTCTCGACATAAGTAGGAAGAAACAGATTTCTTGAACAGATCAATACCAAGCACTAAGTTTACAGAAAAAATAATACAACTTCAAACAAGAATGAATCCCAGGAGCAGTTTGGTTCAGCTTAGAATTCTATCATCTCTTAAAGATGAGCTTGAACTTATACTGCGGAATGTATTCCAAAACATTCAGAGAGGGAGAAACCTTCCCCTACACATTCTCCAAGCAAATATCACCTTGATTCCAAAATTAGAAAACTTTCTGTTTAAAAATGAGACATACAGATCAATTTTACTAATGATTATTCATACAAATATACTCAACAAAATCTTAGAAAATATATGAGAGTTACACATTAAAACAAAATTATCCATCATGATAAAGTAGGCTTCATCCAAGGGACACAAGGATGATTTAACATACACGAATCTACAAACATATTACAACATACAAATATTAGTAAAAACGAATGTCATATGTTCCTTTCAATAGATGCAGATAAAGCATTTGAAAAAAATTCAGTATCCTTTTCTAAGAAGAACACTTAAGAAGACAGGAATAGGTGGCATATTTTTAAGCTTCATGAAACCACCTACAACAACAATACTCATAGCTGCCTCAGACTGAATGGTGTAAAACAGAAAGCTCTTCCACTCAGAACTTACAAGGAAGTCTACTGTCACCACTATTATTCAGCATTGTGCAGGAAGTTCTAGCCAATGTATACAAGTAAGAGAAAGATTTAAAAAATCCTCAAAATGGGAGTAGAGGAAATCAAGCTCTCCCTCTTTAATGAGTTATGATCTTATACACAGAAATGCCCAGAAAATCAACCACAAAACTCCTGAAAGTGAACAGAAAATATGATACAACAGTGTAAAATCAATGTCCACAAAGTAGTAGCCTTTGTACAAGTCAAAACAGCCAATTTGAGAATCTATTCAAGGACACAATTCCCTTAACAGTAGCTTCAAAGACAATGAAAAACTTAAGAATATACTTAACATAAGGTGAAGGAAGTTTACAGATACAATTTTAAAATCCTATTGATAAAAATTGCAAAAGACAATAACAAATGTAAGATGATACCATGCTCTAGCATTGTAAAACTCAACACTGTCAAAATGTCTATGTCATGAAGGCAATCAACAGATGAAATGCAATTGTCATTAAAATACCAATGTTATATTTTGAAAAACGATAAAAATATTACTTCATTTTATATGGATCCAGACAAAAAGACATACACCAAAGGCTATTCTTAAAATTATAAACAAAGCTACAGACATCACCCTACTAGACTTCAGGCAATATTACAAGTTCATAGTTATCAAAACAGCATTGTATTGCTACAAAGTAGAGGCATAAATATGTGGAATAGAAGAGAAAACCAAGGGATGACACCAGTCTCCATTTGCACTCTGATCTTTGATAAGTCCAAGAAAAGCATACAATGGGGGAAAAGAATCCCAATGAACAAATGGTCCTGGCAGAACTAACTAAACACATGTAGAAAATTGAAACAACCCACACTTTTCACCATTTACAACAATTGACTAAATATGGATAATAGATTTAAATTGAAGACAGAAAACAATCAAAATTTAAGAAGAAAATGTCCGGGAAACTCTTAATAATTTTTGACTAGAGAAATATTTTATTGCAAAGACTTCAGCAGTCATTGGTACAACATGTTTAACAAATTGGACTTTATTGAGTTAAAAAGCTTCTGCACATCTTGAACAAAACTAGTAAATCAAAAATGCAACCTTCAGAGTGTCAAAAGATATTTTCAGAGTATGCATCTGATAAAAGTTGATAATTAGAATGTAGAAAGAGCTAAAATTTATCCACAAAACAAAAAATAAAATCTCATCTACCACTAGTCAAGAGATATGACCAGAAACTTTTCTGATGAAGACAGATGACTGGTAACAAATATTTGAAAAAAAATATTTATCATCCCTAATTGCCAGAGAAATGCAACCTCCCCAAACCCCAGTGAAAATATACTAGAATAGAATAACAAAATCTCAAAGCTGCATATGCTAGCATACAGGTGGAGAGGGGGTAACACTTGTACAGTGCTGGTGGGAATGCAAACTAACACAATCTGTTTGGAAGCAAGTATGGGGAATTCTTAAAAATTACCCACTTTATCCTGCAATCCCATTACTAGGCTTGCACCCATAATAATAATAATAATAACAATAACATTTTATTGTAAGTGTAAAATGTCTTTGCACTACACAGCTTACTACAGCTCAATTCAGTTTCCAAAATGTAGAAACAACCTAAATGACCACCAACCAAGGAATAGATTAATGAGCTGTGTTATATGTATACCATAGAATACTATTCAGACATTAAAAAAGATGGAGATGGAGGTGGAGCAAGATGGTGGAGGGGATGAATCGCTGAGTCTGCTTTCCTTGCAGTCTCAGGTGAGAGTGGGGGGCTGTATCTTTCCCTTAGTGGAGTGCTGGCACAGACAAGCAATGCAGTTTGTGCAGCAAATAGGTGAATTGCTGGATTGGAAGTGTAACCAAGAACCATGGTATCTGCCAGAAAAAAATGGCACAACAGCTGAAGTGGTGCCTGGTGCCAGCTGCTGGCCAGCAGCCAGAGATGGCAGAAACCAATCCCAACCCCATGAAAAACTTCTATCCCCAATTCATGGGGAGTTTGAATGTTTTGCAGAGAGTGCGGTGAGGTGTGGACTCCTGAGTGAAATGTGGGTCCCCAAAAGGGGAGCCCTTTGAACCAGGTTTGGAGTGTCAGGGGTCCAGGCAACTACACAAAAATTTCAGAGGAAAGGATTCCACTTAGGAATCGATTAATTTTGCAATTTTAGAAGTTTTTTTGGTGCTGTGCTGAAGCAGTGAATGAGAGGGGCAATCAAGCCCTTTCCTACAGACTCTGAAAAGTCTTTTGTGTGGGGCACTGAATCCATGGGAATCAGAGGTAATTAGCCCCTCCCCCCAGAAATGGACTGAAAACTCTGTAAACCTGCTGACACAAGCAGAAACCAGCCCTTTTCCCATGGAACATAACAATTTCCAGTTTGAGGGGAAACTATGAGTTGAGTGGAAAAACTAGTGAAGCGTGGACTCCTGTGCCGAGTTTGTAGGACAGATTGGAGTGCCACCTGGAAAAGGACAGCCAAGGATAGGCAGCAAGCCAGGAACCAGACATATTGTAAAGCTTCAAAATAGTGTCTCCATAGCACCTCTTCCAGGACAGCTCAATCTCACCTATAGCCAATCATCCTGCCTCTGAAGCTGGTTCAGGACACCCTACTCTTTATGGGAAATGTTGTAGGGAGAATTTGTGCAGCATGCCAGGAAAAATATTTCTTTCTTTCTTTTTTTTTTTTTGGTTGTTGTTGTAGTTCTTGTTTTTAATAGCCTGGGAACCACTCACAGTGCCAACTGTTGTCTAGAAAGTATATTGCAACATAAATGTATTTCCACTAAAGTTGATCTCCACATCATATGTATGTTTGTATATATACATAAGAATAATGTTTTTTCTTGGTGATGCCCCCCCCTTTTTTTTCTTATTTATCCCTTTTTTGTAGGCATAACTGTTAAGTATTTTTATTTATTATTTTTATTATTAATACTAGTCTTCCTTTTTTCTTTTCTCTTCCTCTCCTTTTCTTCTTATGGTTGCAGATAGTGCTTGCATCTGACTAATTGTCTTGTTTTTGTTTGTTTGTTTGGTCAGTTTTTTTGTTTTTTTATCATTTTATGATTACCATTTCTATGGTTGTTTTTTATTTTATTTTTTGTTTCTTTGTCTTTTGTTTTGTTTTCTGTTTTGTCTGTTTGTTTACTTATTTCTGATTGAGCATCTGTGTGCTTGTGTGTATGGTAGCATTTTTGTCTGATTATTTGTTCTCTTGGCTTCAATGTATTTTTTACTTTGCTAAATCCTCAGATTGGCTATTTTCCCTAACTCAAATTTTCACATTAAATAAGAACATGGAGGAACAAGGAATGAGGGCTGACTGGAGCTATTTTTCAACATAATCTCCAGTTCAGGGGGAGAGATAACTGCCGAAAAGGACCCAATAAAGCTGAAGGAGGAGAGATGAGTTGAGATAAGAGATTGATAAATGCATGTCTTCCTCACTGAGGCAAGCCACAACTTCAAGAAAACAAATTACAGGTTTAGACTGAGCCCAGGTATAATATTCTCCAACTGCCATTGAGTGCCTGAGGCAGATAGTCTTCAGCTCCCTCTGCTGACTGGCGACAAAGAGTGGTTACCGAATGGAGGAGAGAATGACTTTACTTGGACTCTGGCAGGCACAAAACCCTAAAACACTCACTTATTGGACAAAACTAGACCATAGAGTCTGGGTTAAAAGAGATTGGTGGTGGGGTTACCAGAGACTGGAGTTACCAGGGTATGGTGGTAAAGGGCAAGCAAGGAGGGGAAAGAAACATCAGCCTTCTTAATCCAAGTCATCTACTGAATGGGCCTTTTTGACTCCTCAGAACATCAGAGTGAGCCACACTAGAGTTACCAGTACATTCCTACTATATACTTCTATATACTTTCTGGAGACCTTGTGAGCTTCCCAGCTAGAGAGTGGGTACTGATTGGGTCAATAGCTTTGGATCCCTTAAACTGGGCAATTTAACTGGTGGTTGAGAAAGAATCTCTGGTGCTCACTAGATGTTCTCTGGCCTAAATTGATTTCAGGTGGAACATTCTCCAGGTGTCATTGAGTGCCTGATACAGACAGGATTCAGGTCCCTTCACTGACTGGGGACAAAGAGCAGTAAATGAGTGGAGGTGGCATTGACTTTACTTTGACACTGGCAAACACAAAGCCTTGCCACACTCATTTATTAGGCAACTGGGTCACAGCCCTGCAGGTTCTCCAGTGATTGGGTGTGACAAATGTGCAAGGTGGGGAAAGAGACACCAACCTTCCTAGGTTAATTTGTTTGCTGGGTAGGTCCTTATGACTGCAAAAAGCACTGGAGTTAGTCATATCTGAGCTGTTAGAAGACCCCTGTTGTATGGATGCCAGAGACCTTTTGAATCCTCCAGTTGAGAACAGTGCTGACTGGGATAAATGATTTAGATCTACTGAACTGGGCCAATTACCCAAAAACTATCCAAAGTGGTACCCTGGGGTGTACCACTGTGGAAAAGTGTGGTTTTCATTTCCCAACCATCACCTGCAAGGGGTAGGGTGATATGATTTCTGATATTCCTCCACAGATGAGACTTGAATTCAGAGTAATTGATTTTCTAAGGTAGAACAGAGACCAGCCAAAAACATGATAGAGACCCTCAGCCCCACCACATTATGAAGGCCCCCAGGCTCTCAGACTGTAGCACTATACGGGTCCTTGGCAAAGTTCTAGGGGAAAAAGTACAGACGCCAGTCCCAGCCTTTGCCCAAAATGACTAGAAAATACTACTCTTAGAGCCCCAAACCCAACTTCCTCTTACCTGCTCACCTAGCCAAATGTAGTACATCTAGCATGGGGGGATATCAGCAGAAAAAAATCTGGTAATACGAATAACAAGGGTAGATCAACCCCCCCTCAAGGAAAGATGGGGCAGATGCATCTAAAAATTCTGCTCATAAACAGATGGCTGAGATGTCAGAAATCAAGTTTAGAATTTGGATAGCAAATTAGATTAACAGAATAGAAGAAATGAAAAATCTAGAACTTCAATAAATTATTTGAAAGATCCCTCAAGAAATTATGCAAAAGATGACTCAAGAATTCAATGATTTCAAAGATAAAATGTTCAAAAATTTTGAAACATTGAGCCAAGAGTTCATAGCCCTCAAAGATTTGAAAACCCTCTGTAACAGAGTGGAACAGGCAGAAGAAAAAATCTCTGACATTGAAGACAATGACTTTGAACAAGCCCAAAAGCTCAAACATGCAAAGAAATGGAAAGAAAAAACAGATCTTTCTCTCGGAGACCTCTGGGGTAATTCGAAGAAAACTAATATTTGTAGGAATCCCTGAAGGCGAAGAAGGTATTTCACAAAACACAGAGGCTCTTCTTCATGAAATTAGGAAAGAGAACATTCCAAATATGCCAAGAGATTATGAAATTCAAATAGCAGATAGTTTCAGAACCCCAGCATGACTCAACCTGAACAGAACATACCCCAGGCACAACCTTAATAACTTCACTAATGTTCAGATGAAAGAGAAAATTCTGAAAGCAGTTAGATGCAAGAAACCTGTAACCTACAAGGGGGAAAGTATTAAAATGATTGCAGATCTCTCTGCTGAAACCTTTCAGGCTAGAAGATGATGGTCATTGCTTTTAAATCTCCTAAAATAAAATAACTTCCAACCCAGGATCCTGTATCTAGCTAAACTGAGTTTCATCTATGATGGAGAAATAAAATACTTTAACAACATTCACATGTTGAAGAAATTTGCCATAACTAGACCAGTTCTCCAGGAAATTCTCAAACCTATCTTCCAGAATGACCAGTGCAATTCTCCGCCATAAAAGTAAACTCACCCAGAAACTTTTGATCAAATTCCAACTTCCACAGTGGTGAAAGCTTGAAAAATGTCAACTGGAATTTTGTGCAACTCGAGGATGAATATTTCACCAGACTTATCAATAATTTTAATTAATGTGAATGGCTTGAATTTTTCTCTAAAAGGCAAAGATTTGCTGATTGGATACAGAAACTCAGACCAGACATCTGTTGAATTCAAGAATCGCATCTTAATTTAAAATATAAATATAGACTCAGGGTGAGGAGTGGTGATCTATGTTCCAGGCAAATGGAAACCAGAAAAAAGAAGGTTCTATAGTTTTACTCACAGATACATTAGGGATTAAACAACCAAAAATAAGCAAGGATAAGGGTGGCTATTTTATATTCATTAAGGGTAATACTCAATATGATGACATCTCAATTATCAATATAGATGCACCCAACCAGAATGCACCTCAATTTATAAGAGATACTCTAACAAGCATCAGCAAATAGATCTTTCCCAGTTCCATCACAGTTGGAGATTTTAACACTCCATTGGCAATGTTGGATAGATCCTCCAATAAGAAGCTTAGCAAAGAAATTTTAGATTTAAATATAACTATTCAACTTTTTGACCTAACGTATCTACAGAACGTTTCATTCTAACAAACCTGAATAAAAATTGTTCTCATCAGTCCATGGAACATACTCCAAAATCAATCACATCTTCGGCCATAAGTCTAATCTAAGTAAATTTAAAAGAATAGAAATTATTCCATTTATCTTCCCAGATAATCATGGCATAAAAGTTGAACTAAGTAACTATAGGAATCTGCAGTCTCACACAAAAACATGAAAGCTAAATAACTTTTGCTGAACAATAGATGGGTCAGAGATGAGATCAAGAAGGAAATTACCATTTTTTTAGAACAAAATGATAATGAAGACACGAGTTGTCAGTCCTAAGAGAAAAATTTATAGCACTGCAAGCCTTCTTCCTCAAGAGAATGGAAAGAGAGGAAGTTAACAAATTAATGGGACATGTCAAGCAACTGGAAAAGGAACAACATTCCAATCCCAACTCCAGCACAAGAAAGGAAATAATAAAAATTAGAGGAGAATTAAATGAAACATAAAGCTAGAAGATTATAGAACAGATTAACAAATCAAAAAGTTTTTTTTTTGAAAAAAGATTAGTAAAATAGATAAAACATTGGCCAACCTAACCAATGGAAAAAAAAAAAGCAAAATCTCTAATCTTATCAATCAGAAACAATAAAAATGAAATAACAACAGACCCTTTAGAAATTCAAAAAATCTTTAATGAATATTACAAGAAACTTTACTCCCAGAAATATGAAAATCTGAAGGAAAAAGACCAATACTTGGAGTCATGCCACCTCCCCAAACTTAGCCAGAATGAAGTGGAAATTTTGAACAGACTTATATCAAGTTCTGAAATAGCATCAACTATACAAAATCTTCTTAAAAAGAAAGCACAAGACCAGATGGCTTCACATCAGAATTCTACCAAACCTTTAAAGAGGAACTATATTACTCAACCTTTTCCAAAATATTGAAAAAGACGGAGTACTACCCAACACATTCTATGAAACAAACATCACCTTGATTCCAAAAGCAGAAAAAGACCTAACACAGAAAGAAAATTATAGACCAATATCACTAATGTATATTCATACAAAAATATTTAAAAAGATCCTAACGATCAGAATACAGCAACACATCAAACAAATTATACACCACATCCAAGTGGGTTTTATCCCAGGATCTCAAGGAAGGTTCAACATACATAAATCTATAAATAAAAATCACCACATAATCAAATTAAAAAAAAAACAAAGACTATATAATTCTCTCAATTGATGCAGAAAAATCTTTTGATAATATCCAGCATCCTCCGTGATCAAAACACTTAAGAAAATTGGTATAGAAGAGACATTTACTAAGCTGATAGAGGCCACCTGTAGTCAATATTTTAATCAATTGAGTTAAGTTGAAATCATTTCCACTCAGATCAGAAATGAGGCAAGGTTGTCCATTGTCTCCATTCTTATTTAACATTGTAATGGAAGATTTAGCTATCACAATAAGGGAAGAATAGGCGATTAAAGGCATCCATATAGGATCAGAAGTGATTAAACATTCATTTTTCACAAATGATATGATTGTATCTGGAAAATACCAGGGAATCAACTATAAAACTCTTAGAAGTGATAAAGGAATACAGTAGTGTCTCAGGTAACAAAATCAACACTCATAAATCTAGCCCATATATATATATAGCAATAGCTGCCAAGCTGAAAAAAATAGTGAAGGACTCTATTCACTAGAATGAATGAGTGAAGTGACTACTCATGCAATGTAGTGCCAAAGAAGATGAAATATTTGGAAGTTTACCTAACAAAGGATGTGAAAGATCTCTATAAAGAGAACTATTAAACTCTAAGAAAATGAATAGCTGAAAATGTTAACAAATGGAAAATGGCTGGGAAGAATTAACATTCTTTAAATGTTCATATTACCCAAAGCCATATATAATGTTCAGACAATCCCCATTCAAGTTACAGTTCCATATTTTAAAGATTTTTAGAAAAATAATATATAATACTTTGTTTTATATGGAATCAGGAAAATCCTTGAATAGTCAAGACATTACTCATTAAAAACAAAGCAGGAGATATCATACTACCAGACCTCAGATTATACTATAAATTGGTAATTATTAAAACAGCATAATACTGGCACAAAAACTGAGAGGTAGATGTATGAAACAGAATAGAAAGACAACAGATGAATACAGCTACCTTCCTGATTTTTGACAAGCCAATTAAAAACATTGAATTGGGAAAAGATTCCCTATTTAAGAAATGGTGCTGAGAAAACTGGTGTAATAATCAAACCCCCAGGCCTTGTCCCCCTCCCTAACCAGTAGGGAACAAGCCCCCTACCCTAGAAAAATAAACCTCTCCTGAGCATTTTAGTTCCTGCACTTTCAAAGGTAGAGGAACAGCCTGAAATTGAGAAAGTATGCAGGGAGGGATTGAGGAAAGGAGGGTTGGATTCCAAATAAAGCCTAGGATAAAAAGGTCCTGAATTGCTCTCAGAAATTTACCCAATATTTGTTTTGTACACCTGAACTATGAGCTAATGTACCCTAAGTAAACATGTACTTCCATCCTAAATTATGTAAACCCTTATGACATATTCCATCTTGCGATTATGAAGTAATGTTCTTGTGATATATCTTGTGATGTATGAATCAATATGAACCCTTATTTTGTAATTCCTGAGCTATTTTGAGCTTTTCTAACCTCTATGATTGCTTCTATATTGTGCTAGCCTGCTAGTCACCAGAACTATGCAGAATAATGATATAAAAGTCTTCTCCCTCACTAGTTGAGGCTTCTTATTGGCCAACCATAAGAGCCCCCTACAGGTGTATCAAAATTATCAATGAATTTCTATCAATTAATTATATCTGTAGTGGGGTCCATACTTCTCTATCATCTACTGGTCCATTTCACTGGCTGGCTACCTGTAGAAGACTGAAACTAGACCCACACCTTTCACCGTTAACTAAGATAGATTCTCACTGGATTAAAGACTTAAACTTAAGACATTAAACCATAAAATACTAGAAGAAAGTGTATGGTAAACACTTGAAGAAATCAGCCAGGGCAAAAACTTTATGAGATGGATTCCTTGGGCAATTGAAGCACATCTATAATACACTATTGGGACCTGATCAAACTAAAGTGCTTCTGCATAGCCAAGAACACAGTAAGTAAAGCATGCAGACGGTGCTCAGAAAGGGAGAAGATATTTGCAGGTTTTTCACCAACAAAGGTTTAATAACCAGAGTCCATAGAGAACTCAAACATATTAGCAAGTAAAAAACAAGTGATTCCATGTCAGGGTCAGCAAAGGACTTCAAAAGGAATTTCACTAAAGAAGATAGGTGTATGGCCTATAGATATGTGAAAAATACTCACTATCCTTAATCATTAGAGAAATGAAAACTACTATGAGATATCACCTAACTTCAGTAAGATTAGCCCATATCACAAAATCCCAAATCCAGAGATGTGGAGAACAAGGACCACTTCTTCACTGCTGGTGGGGATGCAAACTAACACATTCCTTTGGAAAGATGTCTGGAGAACACATAGAGAACTAAAAATTGACCTGCCATTTGATCCTACAATTCCTTTATTAGTTATATATCCAGAAGACCAAAAATCACATTTCAACAAAGATATTTGTATCAGAGTGTTTATTGCAGCCCAATTATTAATTGGTAGGTCATGGAAGAATCCCAGGTGACCATGAGTGGATCAATAAATCGTGGTATATGTACATCATGGAATAATATGCAGCCATAAAGAAAAATCAAGACTTTACATCCTTCATGTTTACATGGATGGAGCTGAAAGCTGTTTTTCTTAGCAAAGTATCACAAGAATGGAAGAAAAAGTATCCAATGTACACAGCCCTATTATCAAACTAATTTATAGTTTTAATATGGAATGTATAACCTAATTATAGCCTAAGACTATGGGGAGGGAGGAGGAAGAGGGGAGGAGAGTGGTAGATTGTTGCAGGGAGGGTGATTGGAGGGATCGCCTCTGTGGTTTATCTTACAAGGGTACTAGTGAATCTTTCTTAAAGTAGAATATATAACATAATAACTAGGAAAATGACATAAAAGCTATGTTATCCAGTTTGATGAAAATATTTATTGTATATGAAAACACTATACTGTACCCCATGATTGCATTAATGCACACAGCTATCATTTAAAAATAAAAAGTGGAGCCTACATTTTTTAGTATTAACCTGGATTGACTAGAAATGCATTCTTTTAGTAATATATCAGAAGAAGGTAGAAGCATGAATCCAATGTACTGAGTTCTATAGGAATCCAGTTGACTATCAAAAATATGACGTCTTAATAAGAGAAATACTCAAAACCAATCAATTCAAGGTGAGTTGGAGGGAAATGAGTGAAAAACGAGAGAGGAGGAAGGCCGGGTAAATGTGTTTGTGGTTCATGGCCAATGTTTTGGAACAGAACACAAATATTAGAGGAACTTTACCTAACAAATGCAATCTGAGTAACCTAGATTTTGCACCCTCTCTGAATCACAAACAATAAAAAGTAAAAAAAAAAAGAATGAAAGACTTTTTTTTCCACAATGATTCAAAGGATAAAACTAAGAATCAAGTATCCCTAAATTAGACAAACTGTACTCCATCATACTTATTGTTTCTCTGGTTAACTGGGAATGGTATGAATTCTGCACTGAAGAGGCACAGGATAATGGAATGCATAAAAAAATGCAGAAGTCTTTTTTTTTTTTTTTGCCTTCAGAAAACACATCTAACCTCCTACAGAAAAATAATTATTCAGAATTAAGGCTTGAAAAATAATTTTTCAGGATGTGGGGATCAGAAGATAGGTGGGCTTACAATTTTACTTTTAGATATAAATGTATTTAAAGCATAAAAATCAAATAAAAACAAAGATGGATACTATATACTGATCAAATGAGTAACATATCAAGAAGGAATTTTAATTTTAAATATATATGTAACCACATTAAATTGCCCCCATATTTATTAAAGAAAACCACACTGACACTGGTATAAATAATATGATATCACAATTGATAAAAGAATTAATATAAGAGTCCTAAAAGATTCTAAAAATTATAAATGAAAGTGTGGAAAAAACTTATGATAAGAACTTGGGAAAAGATTTTAAGAAAAAGACTTTATGGCAATCTCTCTCTCACTTTCTCTCTCTTACAGACACACACACACAAAAAAAAAAAAAAAAAGAAAGAAAGAAAACACCACACACAAACAGATACATGATACTCTATTAAGCTAAAAATTTCCTATAAAGTTAAGAATAAAAAAAGTAAAGCAAATAGACAACCTTGAGAATGGGAAAAGATATTTGCATGTATTTGAATCTGATAAATGGTTGACAATCTGAATATATAAAGAATATAAATTAATCAATAATAATAAATCGTCTTATTTATCAATGGCCAAATATACAAACAGAACCTTCTCTGAAGACAGATGAATAACTAATAATTATAAGTAAAAATGCTTATCATTGCTAATATCTGAAATACAAATCAAAACTATCTTGAAATATTACCTAATCTTAGTGAGAATAGCTCGCATCACAAAGTATTAAAGCTACAGAAGCCAAAGATGGAGCAGAGAAAAGGGAACACATTTTTATTGATGGTAGAATTGAAAAATTAAATTGCATCTTTGAAAATAAGTATAGACAGTCTACATAGAAGTAAAAGTAGACTGTCCATTTGATTCCACAATCCCATTACTAGGTATCTACCTAGGAGAAAAAGTCATTTTACTATTAGGATATATGCACTGAAATGTATATTGAAGCTCAATTCTCAAACTCCAACATGTCAAATGAACCTAAAGGCCTACCAATATTTTAATATATTAATAAACTGTGATTATATATGATGAACTGATACATATATATGTGTGTGTGTATAATAAACTGTGATATATATGTATGTATACATATATATATATACTTTTTTGTATAAATATATGCGTGTGTACACATATATATGATATATATACATCACATCATACACATATATATATAATATATATTATACACACACACATAAGGTGTCTAGAATGTTTATGTCCAATTTAAAATAAATCTCTATTCTCTGTCTCTCTCTGGTTCTCTCTTTCTCTCTGTCCATCCTCCCTCTCTCTCTTTCTTTCTGTATATTTATATTTATACACAGAAAAACCTAGGGAATAATATAAAGACTGAGGAAATATTTTATGAAAAAGACTTTATGGCAATCATAACATGTACAGAAAAAAAATAGATACATGAGAATATATTAAGCTAAAAAGCACCTGCAAATTTGAAACATAAGAACACAAACAGTAAAGCAAACAGACAACCTTCAAAATGAGAAAATACACACACATATATATATATGTAGAAGAGAGGGGAGAGAAAAGAAGAGGGAGAAGGACTGGGTTCCTCTAACATAACAGGCACATTCTATAGACACACCTTCTAGGTAAGAGGCACAAGTGCAACTGAGGCTTTACCTAATGGATAGAAACAATGTAACCTAAACCACTCTACCTTTATATTAATGTAATATTACAAAGTGAAATAAATAGAAAACACACATGGGAGAAATCTGCAAAAGAACTCTGGCCACATAGAAATTCAGTGCACATTATCTCCTCCAAGAAATTATAATGAAGCAACAGTTGATAACATCATTCATAAAGAATTGCATGAACAGGCAGAAATGGAATTAAGTATATGAGTAGTAAATAAAATGAATTAATTTGAAATTAATTTGAAAAGTAAGTGAAATCTTTCAAAGATATAAATTGTATTAAAGACAAAGTCACCAATTAGGAAGAAAATAATAAAACTTCAATAACTGAAGGAAGCATTCTTGGAGGCTGAAACACAGCTGAGAGACCAGAAACACATTAGACCACAGAGAGGAAAGCATCCTAGAACTTGAAAACAAGTTTTTAAACAAACCTAATATTTAAAAGAAGCAAAAAGATGAGGGTAAAAGCAGAGCAACTTGTTAGGCAGACATATGGTTATGCAAAACACACAATCATTCAAATATTAAGTATTTTTGAAGGGAAATAAATGTATAAGGGCTCTCAATGAAGACATTATCATTGAAAATTTCAGAAGGATAGGCAGAGATCCAGAGATACAGTTACTAGGTAAACTTCAACCTCTATGGTAAATTAATCCAAACATGTGATCTCATAGACATCACTGCAGTTAACTGGACTAGATTAAATCAAAAAAGAAAATATGTAAGCAGCCAGACATAAGGAGCAGGTGGCTTACAGGACAAAGCCATTATAAAGAGCGAGTGGCTTACTGGACAAAGCCATTAGAGTACATTGGACTTTTTCAGAAGAAACTTTACAAGCCAAAAGAGAGTGAGGTTGTTGTTTTTGAACTTTCCTAACAAAGTAGCTGCCAGGCAAGTATTCTGTAAGCTGAAAAGTTGTATCATATACAAGTAAGAAATCAAGTCTTTTATGAACTAACAAACATTGAAGAAGCTTCCCACAAGTCTATCTTAGCAGAGATACCTGAAAGAGAACCTCAATGGTACTCAGCCTATACTCTACAGAGTAAAAAAAAACTGAACACTAACAAAGTATCAAAGGCAATAAACCACATGACAAAGCCCAGCTCTCACAATAATCTAAGTGTTTAAAAAAGGCAACAAATATCCAAATATCAGGATGAACAAAACTCAGTGCTAATTATAAATTCTCTTTAGGTATGTGAAGAGCTTGAATTTCCAATTTGGTGGCACAGAAGTATAAAGTAAGTGTGAGCTGTCTTCAGAAAACATATCTAACTCCCAAGCAGTAAGGAAAATTAGAAAAAAAAAGTATTTACTCAAGCAGAAACCAAAAGAAAGCAGTAGTCAGAAAATTATTTGTACATGCAAATGAGTATAGAACAGAAAACTTATGAAAGACAAAGATAAATACAATAAACTTCTCAACGGACAATACAAGAACACATTCCAATTCTAAATATTTGTCCACCCAACATTCTATGTTTACAATATGATAACCTGTAATACCATAAGAGTTGCAGAATCTAACACCCAATGGAGAAAACTGGAGAGATACTCCAAACAGAAAATAAACAAACAAAAAGAAAATGATGGACTTAAACACAACTCTAGAACAAAGGGCTTTATCAGTCATATATAGAACATTTCATCCCGATACTAGTGAATATATATTACTTACATCAACTTAGAGGTCATTTGATGACAATATTGATCAGATTCTAGGACAAAAATTTTCCTCAACAAATGTGAAATAATTTTAAAAATGCCTGTATATACACAAACTACAATAAAACAAAAGTAGACCTCATCCTAACAAAAATATGTACCCAGCACTTGATGCCAGTGGAAATAAAAAAACTCTTACATAATGATAGTGAGTTTAGGAAGATCTAGAAAGAAATATTTAGTTTTCTTAGAAAATGACAATGCATCCACAAACTATCAGACTGTGACATAACACAAATGTAGTCTTAAATGCAAATTTTATCACAATGAATGTCCACATCCATAAGTCTGAAAGAGTGCAAGTAGACAATCCAACAAATTATTTCAAGGAACAATAAAATAAAGAGCACACACCTAGTACAGGAAAATAAAAAGTAGATCAGAACTAAATGAAATCAAGAAAATAGACTTAGAGGGGATTTATTAAATGAAAAGTTGATATTTTGATATGATAAATGAAATTGATAAGTCTTTGGCCAGATTAACAAGAACTAAAAAGTAAAAGATCAATATGTTTAATCAGCTCAATCAGAAACACACATAAACATACTCAAGAAAAGAAAAACTAAATTAAACACTGCCCCATAAGTTTATAACTGATACCTACCTATAGGAAGAACAACTTTTACAATTCTTTACATCATTTGCTGACATAGTTGTGTACAAAATCACTGTCTCAGAAACTGAACTAGTATATCCAATAGTGTAATTCATAATGTTAAGAAAATCACAGCACCAATGAAAGAGAAATAATTTCAAATATGTAGAACTTTCCTCATTAACAAGAGACAGGGAATTTTCCCCCACACATAGTTCACCTCTACTACCAGGTACAAGTGACTAGAAAGTAAAAAAAAAAAAAAAAAGGAATGAAAGAAGAAAAACAGAAAAATTACAAGAATATTTAGAACCAAGATAGACAGAACCAAGATGCCTCCTGAAACATGTCAAATCAAAGTCAAAATTGTTTTTATTAAGTCATATATAAATAAATCATGAATACATTTATGTCTTTGAGGAATTCAATGTGTTATTTGTACAGATTGGTATGATTACATTCTACTAATTAACATAGCTTTCACCTAATTTACTTAATCACAGTATTAAGACATTTGTGTTCTATACTTGATAGACTAGACTTGTACCCTTGCAATGTTCTCCATACGTGTGGTCCCAACATTAACCCTTTTTCTATCAAACTAAATCCCTTTATTCTAATCTACCTCTCCTTCCCCCATTCATCCTCATCTATAGTTGTGATTCAACTTTCATATGAAATTGTGAATGATTATAAATTAGTTTTACTGTAGTACTGAGTAAATTGGATATTTATTTCCATTTCTCAGATACTTTACTAAGAAGAATATTTTCCAGTTCCATCAGTGTAAACATAAAAGAGGGAAACTCCATCTTTTTTCAATCCTGCATAGATCTGCCATTTGATCCTGCAATAATGCTACTAGGTGTATATTCAAAAGACCTAAAATCAAGTGACAACAAAGATATTTGCACCAGATTGTTCATTGTAGCTCAATTTATAATTGCCAAATCATGGGAAAAGCCCAAATGTCCATCAATCCATGAATGAATTAGTGAATTATGGCATATGTATACTATAGAAAATAAAGCCAAACATTACTTCAAATAAACTATGAGGTAATTGAAAAAAAATTAAACAAAATAAAATAATCAATAAACAAACAAACAAAAACATCTTGTCCAGATAAGAAGGAATCAGCACATAATGCAGGAAGTATTAAAAACTAGACGAAAATGCTATATATAAATCAGCATACTATCTTGCTGGTAAGAATTCTTAACCAAAATAAAATGATATATGTAGAATAACAAATATAAATTTTAAAATAGCACAATGAAGTGTAAGAAATTTACAAACTAACTTCAAAATAAGAAAAAAGGAAATGGAAATAAAGTTTTACTAGAGATAATTAGATAACTAATATAAACAAAACTACTGGATATAAAAAATGTATTTAAAAAATCAATGTAAAAATATTTAAGAATAGACTACACCTTACATTAAAAAAAAAGAATTTCAGAACTTATAGAAAACTCTTGAATTAATTTGGTAGGAATAACAACCAAGTATAAAAGTAACAAAGGAGAAATCTAGGGTCTAAAAAATACTTGAGGAAAAGTTTTCTGGTCTATTTAGATAATTAGATACTCATATATAAGAAGTTTTACGAATACTTTGATGATTCATTGCTTAGCAAAAATCACCAAAAAAAATATAATCTGGCCACAATTAATACAAAGAGGGTATTTGTAGAAGGCAGGGAGTAAAAAAAGAGTACATTACTTACAAATAAAAAAAAATATTAGGATAACTGCCAACTTCTCAGTAGATACCTTAAAAGCCAGTAGTGATTGAGGACCTATATTTGGTCTTCTCATTCAGAAAAAAATTCCAGACTAGATTTTTGTATCCTGAAATGCTGAAACTCACATATAAATGAGAATTAAAGCCATTTTCAAACAAGTAAAACTTGAGAAAATTTGTACAACCAGGAATTTGTACTGAAAATACACCTCTGAGGTAGAGCAAGATGGCGGAGGAGATGCATCCCTGAGTCAAATCTCCTGGTGGTTTCAGGTGAGAGTGGGCTTATTTGATCTCTTTTGTATGGAGTCCTTGTGTGGATAAGCAGTGCAGGGAGAGCAGCAAAGAGGTGAATTGCTGGATTGGAATTGTAGACCAGATCTATGGTGTCAGCCAGAAGAAACTCAGGAAAGCAGCTAAAAAGGTGCCATCTGTGACCTATGGCACCAGGACCGGGACTTGCATCCTGAGTGACAGAAACCAATCTTTCCCCCATGAAAGGCTCCTGTGCCCAATTTGTGGGGAGTTTGTGTGTCTTGAGGAGAGTGTGGTGAGGCATGGATTCCCGAGTGGAATTTAGCAGCCAGAAAGGGGAGACACTTGGACATGGTTTGGGGTGTCAGGGATTCAGGCATTCAAACAGAAACTTGAGGGGAAGGGACTCTGCTTAGGAATCGATCCATCCTCTAATTTTGGAAGTCTGTGTGGAGCTGCATTGACACAGCAACTCTCAGGGTGAATATGTTCCCCTACTATAAACACTGAAATATCATTTGAATGTTCTGCTGAGGTGGCAGTGGCGGCAGCAAGAGCTGTGCCCCACCCCCCCATCAGAAAAAAACTGAACACAGAATGCAAAAGGGTCACTCCAGGGCTTTTCCCTTGGTCCACACGGATTTTTTTTGAGGGGCAATTAGGAGTTCAGTGCAGGGAATCGGTTTCCTTAATACAAACATTGAAAAATCTTTTGAGCATGCCACAGTGGTGGCAGCTGCAATCTCTCACATCAGAAATAAACTGAAAGCAGAACACACAAGGGGCACCCAGCTCTTTTTTCTCGGACCACAATGGTTTTCTGTTTGAGGGGAAATTAGGAGTTGAGTGAAAGTCTGGCGAAGTGTGAACTTGTGTCCCAAGTTTGGAGGACAGATAGGAGTGGGCAGACAGCCAGGAAACAGATGTAATGGAAACCTCCCAAAATGGTGTCTCCATAACACCTCCTACAGAAGCACAGAGAACTCAATCTGACCTTAAGCCAGCCATCCAACATCTGAAGTTAATCCAAGACACCCAACACTAGAATCTGGGCATCCTGCCAGCAAAGATTCCCCATATATATATATATTTTTTTTTTCTTTCTATTTTTGGTACTAGCACAGGGACCACTCACAGTGCCACCAGTTCTCTAGAAAGTATACTGCAGAATAATTATATATATATATATGTATATATATATATATTTTTTTTTTTAAACTGAAACCCCACTGCATTGAAAAAGGGACTTGTTTGTATATACTCAAAAAAACTAATTTTCTTAGTGGTGCCCTCCTTTTCCTTTTTTTTTTTTTTTTTTGGTTTTTTTCAAGGTATTTTTGATTTTTAATTTTATATATGCATTGATTTTCTTTCTTCTTTGATTGTTTGCTTTCCTATTTGTTTGCTTTATCATTTTATGACCAACATTTCTGTGGTTATCTTTTAATATTACTATTTTTTTTCTTTTTCTTTCTTCCTTCTTTCTTTTTTTGATCCGTTAGTTGGCTGATTTGTCTGTTGTTATCTGTACTTCTTTGTCTGTTTGTTTACTTGTGGCTGAATGTCTGGGCATTCGTGTGCTAGTATGTCAGGTAGCATTTTAGTCTGCTTATTTGTCTGCCTGGTTTCAATGTATTTTGTACTTTGCTAAATCCAAGGTTGGCTATATTCTCTAACTAAAATTTTCACATTCAGTAAGAATTTGTAGGAATAGCAGATGAGAGCTGATTGGAGATAACTTTCAACATAAACTTCAGTTCAGGGGGAGAAAAAACTACCAGAAGAACCCAACGAAGCTAAAAGTGGGGAGTTAAACTGAGAGGAGACATAGATAAACACACATCCTCCCCACTGAGGCAAACCATGACTTCAAGAAAACAAATTCCAGGCTTAGATTGACCTGAAGCAGAATATTTTACAGCTCCCATTGAGTGCCTGAGGCAGATAGGCTTCAACTATCTCTGCTGGCTGGCCACAAAGAGTGGTCACCAAGTGGAGAAGGCATTGACATTACTGCAACTCTGTCGGGCACAAAACCCTGATGAACTCATTGACTTTACCTAGACTCTGGTAGGCACAAAACCCTGACTCACTCGCTTATTGGATAGGACTGGGTACAGAGTCTGGGTCAACTGAAATTGGTAGTGGGGTTAACTGAAACTGAGGTTACCAGAGTCCAGTGGTGAAGGGTGAGTAAGGAGGGAAAAGAGACATCAGCCTCCCTATTACAAACCATCTGCTGAACAGGCCTTTCTGACTCCTCAGAGCATCAGAGCAAGCCACACTTATACCACCAGTAGACTCCTATTAATTAGTTGCTAGAGACTTTGTGATCTTTCCAACCAGGGAGTGGCTACTGACCAGGTCAATAGGTTTGGATCCCTTGATTTGGGCAAATTAACTGGTGGTTGAGGGAGGATCTCTGATGCTCTCGGGATTTTCTCAGGCTCAAATTGTCCTCAAGTGGAACAATCTCCAGTTGTCACTAAGTGCCTAAGATAATCAATCCTCAGTTCCCTTTGCTAGTGTGGGTTGAAGAGCAGTAACTGAGTGGAGCTGGCACTGGCTCTACTTTGATTTTGGCAGACACAGAGCCCTCCCACACTCGCTTATTGGGCAACTAGGTCACAGCCCTCCCGTGTCTCCAGTGACTGGGTGTGACAAAGGTAAAATGTGGGGTAGGAGGCATCAACCTCCCTAGAATACTTTATTTGCTTGGCAGGTCCCTCTGACCCCACAGAACACTGGAACAAGTCACACCTGCACTGCCAGAAGATCCCTGCTGTATGGTTGCCAGAGACCTCTCAAACTCCCGCACCTGAGAATTGTATTAACTGTAACACTTGTCTTATATCACTTGAACTGGACCAATCACCTGAGAACTATCTAAAGCGATACCCTGGGGGTGTGGTTGAGGGAAGGCGTGGTTTTCCTTTCCCAACCATTGCCAGTAAGAAGAGGGGAGACTTAATCGCTCTTATTTCTCCACAGCTGAGATCTTAACCAAGAGTGATCGATTTTCTAAGGTAGAACAGATATCAATTGTAAACAAGATAGAGCCAAGCAGACCTCTCAGCGCTCAGACAATAGCATTATTTGCATCCTTGGCAAAGTACTAGGGGAAAAGATACAGACACTAGTCCCAGCTATTGCCAAAATAGGCTGGGAAAATATCACTTCCAGAGCCCCCAACCCAACGTCCCTCTACCTGCTCACCTAGCCACACAGAGTAAATCCAGCATGGGGTGAAGCCAGTGGAAAAGTCTGGTAGTAGGAATAACAAAAGAAGAGCAACCCCCCCGCCAAGGAAGGACATGGCAGAGCTACCTAAAAATCCAACACATAAAGAGATGGCTGAGATGACAGAAATTGAGTTCAGAATGTGGATAGTAAACTAGATGAATAGAATGGAAGAAAGGAAAGAGCTAAAACTTCAAGAATGATTCAAAAAAGTCTCAAGAAATTATTCAAAAGATGACTCAATAATTCAACAAGTTCAAAGATAAAATGATCAAGGACTTTGAAACTTTGAGACAAGTGGTCATAGCCATCAAAGATTTCAAAATCACAAAGGTATCTCTTCGTAACAGAGTGGGACAAACTGAAGAAAGGATCTCTGACATTGAAGACAAAGCTTTTAAACCAGTCCAAGAGCACAAGGATGTAAAAAAATTGAAAACAAGAACAAATTTTTCTCTTAAAGAGCTCTGGTATATTTCAAAGAAAACTAATATTCACCTTATAGGAATCCCTGAAAGTGATGAAGCTGCCTCACAAAACACAGAGGCTCTTCTTCATGAAATTTTGAAATGGAATTTCCCAGACATCCCAAGAGATTCAGAATTTCAGATAGCAGATAATTTCAGAACCCTAGCACAACTCAACCCAAACAAGACATCACCGAGGCACATCATAATTAAATGCACTAAAGTTAATATGAAAGAAAAAAATTCTGAAAGCAGTTAGATGCTAGAAAAACATAACCTACAAAGGAAAAAGTATTAGAATGACTGCAGATCTTCCTGCTGAAATCTTTCAGGCCAGAAAAGGATGGTCAGCAACTTTTAATCTCCTAAAGCAAAACAACTTCTAAACCAGGATCCTATATCCAGCTAAACTGAGTTTCAACTATGATGGAGAAATTAAATACTTTAATGACATCCACATGTTGAATAAATTTGTCATAACTAAACCACGTCTGCAGGAAATTTTCCAACCTATATTCCATAATAATAATTACAATCTCTCACTATAAAAATAAACCTACCCAGAAACTTTTGATCAAATTCCAAACTCCACAGTGGCGAAAGGATTAAAAATGTCTACAAGACTTTTGAGCAATGATAGAACCAATATCTCACCAGATCTTTCAATAGTTTCAATCAATGTGAATGGCCTAAACTGCCCTTTAAAGAGCACAGATTGGCTGATTGGATACAGAAACTCAGACCAGATATCTGTTGTATCCAAGAAACAAATATTACTTTAAAAGATAAATACAGACTGAGGGTGAAGGGATGGTGTTCTATATTCCAAGCAAATGGAAACCAGAAAAAAGTAGGTAATGCAATTTTATTTTCAGATAGGTTAGGGTTTAAACCAACAAAAATAAGTAAAGATAAGGATGGGCAATTTATATTTGTTAAGGGTAATACCCAAGTTGATGACATTTTAATTATTAATATCTATGCACCCAACCAGAATGCACCTCAATTTATAAGAGATACTCTAACAGGCATGAGCAACTGAATCTCTCCCAGCTCTATCATTGTCAGAGATTTTAACCCTCTCTTGACTGTGTCAGATCAATCCTCCAATAAGAAGCTTAGCAAGGAAGTTTTAGATTTAAATTTAACTATTTATCTTTTCGACCTGACTGGTATCTACAGAACATTTCATCCAAACAAATCTGAATACATATTTTACTCTCCAGTCCATGGAACATACTCCAAAATTGACCACATCTTATGCCATAAATCCAGCCTAAGTAAATTTAAAACAATAGAAAATATTCCATGCATCTTCACAGAACACCATGGAATAAAAATTGAACTCAGTAACAACAGGAATCTGCAGCCTCATACAAAAACATGGAAGGTAAATAACCGTATGCTGAATGACAGATGGGTCAAAGATGAGTTCAAGAGGGAAATTACCAAATTTTTAGAACACAATGACAATAAAGACACGAGTTGTCAGAACCTTTTTGACACTGCAAAGGCAGTCATAAGAGGGCAATTTATAGCTCTGCAAGCCTTCCTCAAGAGAACAGAAAGAGAGGAAGTTAACAACTTTAAGGGACATCTCAAGAAATTGGAAAAGGAGGAACAATCCAATCCCAAACCCAGCAGAAGAAAAGAAATAACCAAAATTACAGAAGGAGTATAGAACAGATCAATAAATCAAAAGTTGGTTTTTTGAAAAGGTTAATAAAATGGATAAACCTTTGGGCAACCTAACAAAGAAAAAAAGTGTAACATCTCTAATCTTGTCTATCAGAAATAGAAAAGATGAAATAACAACAGACCCCCTAGAAATTCAAAAATTCCTTAATGAATACTACAAGAAACTCTATTCCCAGAAATATGAAAATCTGAAAGAAATTGACCAATACTTGGAAGCACGCTATCTCCCAAAAGTTAGCCAGATTGAAGTGGAAATGTTGAACAGACCTATATCAAGTTCTGAAATAACATTAGCTATACAAAATATCCACAAAAAGAAAAGCTCGGGACCAGATGGCTTCACATCAGAATTCTACCAAACCTTTAAAGAAGAACTAGTACCTATATTGTTCAACCTTTTCTAAAACATTGAAAAAGACAGAATACTACCCAACACATTCTATGAAGCAAACATCACCTTGATTCCCAAACCAGGAAAAGACCCAACAAGAAAACAGAATTATAGACCAACATCACTAATGAATATTGATGCAAAAATATTCAACAAGATTCTAATGAACAGAATCCAGCAACACATCAAAAAAATTATTCAACATGACCAAGTAGGTTTTATCCCAGGATCTCCAGTATGATTCAAAATACATAAATCTATAAATATAATTCATCACATAAACAAATCAAAAAACAAAGACCATATGATTCTCTCAATTGATAAAAAAATCTTTTGATAATAACCAGCATCCCTTCATGATCAGAACACTTAAGAATATTGGTCTAGATGGAACATTTCTTAAGTTGATAGAGGCCATCTACAAAAAACCCACAGCCAACATTGTAATCAATGGAGTTAAATTGAAATCATTCCCACTCATATCAGGAAACAAACAAGGTTGCCCATTGTCCCCACTGCTATTTAACATTGTAAGGTAAGTTCTAGCTACTGCAATTTTGGAAGAAAAGGCAATTAAGGGCATCCATATAGGAACAGAAGAGATCAAACTTTCACTTTTCGCCGATGATATGATTGTATATCTGGAAAACATGAGGGACTCAACAAAAAAACTCTTAGAAGTGATCAAGGAATACAGGGGGATATCAGGATACAAAATCAACACTCATAAATGTGTAGCCTTTATATATACCAACAGCAGCCAAGCTGAAAAAATAGTCAAGGACTCCATTCTATTTAAAGTAGTACGAAAGAAGATGAAATATTTGGGGGTAGACTTAACAAAAGATGCGAAAGTTCTATATAAAGAGAACTATGAAACTCTAAGAAAAGAAACAGC
>CAUYTI010023652.1:0-21849 GCA_963575145.1 Galago senegalensis | reverse complement strand
AGACAGCCAGTCTCCATTATGCTTTTACTCTAAACAAAATCAATTGTATATGTGTTCCTCAACCTTCACACTAAATTGTAATCTTAAATGGTAGCTTCCTAATGTTACTTAACTTCTTTGTATATGTGTTAAATTCTTACTGAATGATGGAAAGTATATAAGGTAATCAGTAAAGTTTAGCTGGGCTGCCGACCAGAGCGAGTCCCAGTCTCCCTTAAATCATCATTTCGTCTGCAGTTCTTTCCCCTACGTCTCCGATCTGAAGCTCCAAAGAACGTACAACATCACAGCTGCAACCAAAAAAAATAGCCATGCGTTGTGGCGGGCGCCTGTGGTCCCAGCTACTTGGGAGGCTGAGGCAGGAGACTTGCTTGAGCCCAGGAGTTGCAGGTTGCTGTGAGCTGTGGTGCCACAGCACTCTGCCCAGGGGGATAGCTTGAGGCTCTGTCTCAAAAAAAAAAAAAAAAAAAAGCAATTAGTCATCTGTCTTCATTCGGAAGCTTTGGCCCAAGATTCCAAATCATCTAACTCCATGATTTTTAGAGTGTGCCCTCATATCAGAATCAGCTAGTGTGCTTAATAACAGAATTCCATCCTTCTGAATGAGAATTTCTTGGAAAGACACAAAAATCAGCATTTTTAATGCCCTGTTTGAATTGTATGCTTTCTAAAGTTTTAAAAATTACCACGTACGGTCCAGTGTTTTTCAACTAGGGGAGCTGTGAGAATATGAGTGTGTCCATAAATACTGTTTTGTTCCAAGATGATAGAAACTCAAGTAGAACTAATTTAAGCTAAAGGAGGAAAGGTTTGAGGATTTGTTAGTTCACAGAATTAAAAATCCCAAGGGTAGGTTTAGACTTGGCAGATCCAGGGCGCAAATGCTGCCTTCAGGGTCTGTCTCTCCCTTCCCTCTCCTGGAAGGAGCTGCCCCATCACAAGCTCCCCTGCGTCATGCAGTGATAGTCACCAGAAACTCCATCTTTACCTTGTCTTTTCAAAGATCAGAGCACATTTCTGTCTTGGTATTTTCAGCAAAAGTCAGTGAGAGATACAGGACTGGTCCCACATGGATCTGGTGCCAGCTCTGAACCAGTCACTGACCAGAAGAATGTACCAAGAGCTCCCGACAGGTGAGGCTGGAGTTGTGCGTCCATGACTGTGGTGGAAACTCGTGTCAGCTCCACCTGTATCAGACAAAATGAGTTTCCCCAAGAAATAAGTGTCCTGCTGCCAGCAGAAGAGGGAAGAGTGGGTTTGTTTATTTGTTTGTTTGTTTGTTTTGAGATAGTCTCAAGCTGTCACCCTCGGTAGAGTGATGTGGCGTCACAGCTCACAGCAACCTCAAACTCTTGGGCTTAAGTGGTTCTCTTGCCTCAGCCTCCCAAGTAGCTGGGACTACAGGCACTGCCACTACTCCTGACTATTTTTTTGTTGTAGTTGTCACTGTTGTTTAGCATGCCCAGGCTGGGTTCAAACTTGCCAGCCTTGGTGTATGTGGCCAGCACCCTAGCTGCTGAGCTATAGGCACCGCTGGAAAAAACTGTTTTTACGCAAATGTTAAGAAGATAAGAGAACATCAAGTTCACTAGAACCAGAATGCTCTTTAAAAGGCTTACAAATGATCCACCAGTCTGCAGGACAATGACTGTCATCAGGAGTGAGGGAGGGTGGTGCGTGTCTGTTTTCAGTGATCTATAGCTAAGCTTGTGGATGTGCCTGTCTGTGTGCGTATCTAACTATAAGGTGGTAGCCGCTGTGTTTTGGTGATGGAGAAAGGCAGTCGTGGTAAACCCCAGAGATTTATCCTAAACAGACTCAAGGTTGTCTCACAATCACTGATCTGTCCTCACTGGAGATTTTTTAAGTCTTCCCTGTCCTGTCTGGGGTGAAGTAAAAATGACAGGACAGTATGAAAGGCGGGGTCCGTTGGTGCAGGGGGTTTAATCTTCTGGAAACCCCATTACTCTGAGAATGCAAACCTGCACTGTCACCTCTTAACAGATAGCGAAAAGGTTGGCGTTAGAGGGAACGTCAGGAAAACGTGTCTGTTTATCCTCCAGGGAGACGTCAGGGTAGTGTCACATCCTGCAGCAGATGTGCTGACAGGAGCAGGGGCCAAATGGCAGACTTGTTGAAAAGGAGAAAACCAATTGTAACACAGATGATTCTGTGATGAAAAAATATTGTACGTCTGTTGGTACAGTTAGCTTCTCCTTTGGTATTTGTCAACAGAGAAGAATATTTTTCCTGAACTGAAAAAAAAAAAAAAACCCAGCCTATCTATATTTGCTTGTTTATATCAATGCTAGGGAGGATGGGGAAGAAGAACATCCACGAAAAAAACCCAGCATCATCCTGCACAGCTAGCTTACCCGGAATCGTATCACTCCTGCCACTGGGGGGAAGAGCAATTGAGGTGAAACCCAAAAGGACTTGGAGTCTAATTTGAAAAGTCCAACATGGGAAAAGTTGCTGAGAGCAGGTCCTGGCTGTGCCTTCTGCGGCCGGTTTGCTGCATCAGCGAGTCATGAGTAAAGAACAAAATACCAACTCATTTTAATAACATGCTTAACTGCCTACACATACACAGGAGATCATGATGTTTGCCAATTAAAAAATAACTGAATCTCAAGTGCAGGTACAGCAAGCCAATTTTCTTAGACCAGATTACCAGAAGAAATCTGTAGTTCTTAGCACATTATCTGAAGCATTAAAAAGGAAATGTTGCAACAAGGATAACAATGATTTGAACATCACAACCACATTTCAGGAAGGGAGCGTGGCAGAGAAGGATGAAGAGAGAAGGATGCAGCACCTTATAGGAAAGTGCCCCCACACACACACATCCTTCACCGCCTGGCAGCAGACAGGCCTCCTCGGTGGTGACTGGATGGATTTCATGTCGCACAATATTTAACCTTCGCTGGATGGGATTATTATTCTGACTCTGTTTGCCCTTAGTGCTTTTTAAAGTACCCCGTTCCATAGAAGAATGAGCTCCCTCTCTCTTATGAATAGATTCAGATGTTCATTTAATCATTATTCAAAAGTTATCTATTAGGGCATCCACTATGTGACACATACTGGATTGGGCACCTAAAATAAAGCAATTCAAAAAACAAAGAATTCCTCTTCTCATGCAGCTTCTGTTCTAGAACTAACTGTCCAACGTGGCACCCGGGAGCGACTTGACCTATTGAGACCTTGAAAAGTGACTTGTCCAAGTTAAGATGTGCTGTTAACATAAACTAAACACAAGATTTCCAATACTTGTCAGTAAAAAAGAAATGGAAAGTGTGCCTATTTTAAAATATTGATCACATATTGAAATAATATTTGGATCTTACTGAGTCAAGTAGAACGTGTTCTTTTTACTTAGCATAGCTACTAGAAAATGGAACATGGGCTCCCATTTTATTTCTGTTGGACAATGCTGTTATAGAGTAATTGTTCTCAAATAGCGGCACTCTCCCTTCTCTCTCTCGGGACACTGGACAAATACAAGCTAATCCTTTCTTTTTATTGCTCTAACATCTGCATTACTCAAAGTCTAAATTTGCAGACTTAGTTCTTAGGCACCACAACTGAAATTGAGGAGGCTGCCCCTACGTGGTGCCTAAATTTCTCTCGACTTGGGTCATTTTATTTAGCCCACAGTTCTACTTAGGGTGTGTGTGTTGAACAAATCTTCTTAAGGAAGAAAGTGTAGAAGAAAAATAGATCACTGGTTATAAACAAATTGATACATGATTTTGAGCAAGACTTAAAGAGATAAAAGATGTTGGAATATTGTGGAATTTTCCTACTTTTTTTCCTGTTACTACCTTTTTAACTTGATATGATCAAAATCTCTTTTCTCACCTTAAAAAAACATTTTATTCAGAAATATGGAAACATTGAGAAAGAGCAAAAGTATAGATATCTTACTTAAATAATTAGTAAGCAAATGTTCAAAGAGCCATTACCTAGGTCAAGAATAGCGCACTCTTACTGGAGTTAGACAGCATCTCCAAGTGGTTTTGATTTGTGTTTCTCTGCTGATTAAAGAGGGTGAGCATTTTTCATGTGTCTGTAGGCCATGGGCCTGTCTTCTTCAGAGAAGCTTCTGTTCAAGTCTCTTGCCCACAGTGAAATATGATCACTTGTTCTTTTCTTTTTAATTAGTTTGCGTTATCTCTGGATTCTAGTTATCAAAACTATTGATGTGGCATGGATGTGGAGAGAAGGGAACACTTCTGCACTGCTGGTAGGAATGTAAACTAATACTTTCCTTTTGGAAAGAAGTTTAGAGAACACTTAGGGAACTAAAAGTAGAGCTGCCATTTGATCCTGTAATTCCTCTACTAGGTATATATCCAGAAGACCAAAATTCATTTTACAACAAAGAGATTTGCACCAGAATGTTTATTGCAGCCCAATTCATACCTGCCAAGTCCTGGAAGCAGCCCAAGTGCCTATCAACCCATGAATGGATTAATAAATTGTGGTATATGTATATCATGGAATATTATGCAGCAATAAAAAGGATAGAGACTTTATCTCCTTCATGTTTACATGGATGGAGCTGGAACATATTCTTCCTAATAAGGTATCTCAGGAATGGAAGAAATAGTATCCAATGTACTCAGTACTATTATGAAACCAATATATAATCACCCACACTTTCATACAAATGAGAAAGTACAACTATAGCCCAGGACGAAGGAGGAAGGACAGGGTGAGGGGAGGGTTAAGGCCAGGTGCCAGGAGGATAATTGGTGGGATCTCAGCTGTTATTAATAATGCAAGGGAGCATGTGGAAACTATTAAGATTGGAGTATAAATGTCTTAACACAATGAATAATTAAGTGAGGTGAAGGTCATGTTAACTGGTTTGATGTAAGCATTCCAAATTGTATATAAAATCAGCATATTGTACCCCACAAATGCATTAATGTACATAGTTATGATTTAATAAAAAAAATTTTAAAGAATAGCCATGGGTAAAGAGAAAAAAAATGTCCTTTGCACTGTTTTTCAATATGACATTTTTTAATCCTATCAGTTTTCCCTCAAAATGGATCTGAATAAAACTCCTGTCTCCTAAAAAAAAAAAAAAAAAGAATCGCACACCCTCCATACCCCAGAGTTACGTCCCCACGAGGCTCCCGACCTCCCCCTCCCCCCGGGTTTTCAGGTAACTCCTTCATGCCTGCCTGTATAGTTTACAACCTCTAGCGAGACCCCTAGATGATGCAGTTTCCTTGTGCCTCCTCTTGAGCCTCATAAACGTACCCGAGCTGTGTGTGGTTTCCAGTCTTGCTTCTTTTGCTCACTGTTATGTTCCCTTTATTTTTTTCAGATTATAGAAGGTACATATGTACTCAGTTACATTGTTTGCATTTGTTAGGAAAAGTCCAAGTTTTTGTTGAGTCCTTCACAGGGGAGGTGTGCCAGACACCCCTGCATTGCGCCTGTTGGGTGGGAGCTTACTGAGCCCCTTCTCCCCTTCTTAAATTTAATCGTCTTTTTCTCTCCTGTGGGTGCATAGCTGTTCATCTACTAGTTTTATATCAGGATCAAGTACATGGGGTACTTGCTTCTCCATTCTGGAGATACTTCACCAAGGAGAATGTTCTCCAACTCCATCCAGGTAAATACAAAAGATGTAAAGGCTCCATATTTTTACGGCTGCATAGTGTTCCACGGTGTACTGATACTACAGTTGATGATCCAGCCACGGGTTGATGGGCACTTGGGTTGTTTCCACATCTTGGCAATTGTGAATTGAGCTGCTGTAAACATCTGAGTACCTATGTCCTTAGGTAAAAATGATTTTTTTCTTCTGGGTAGATAACTAGCAATGGGATTGCAGGATCAAATGGAAGGTCTACTTTTAGCTCCTTGAAGATTCTCCATACTTCCTTCCCAAAAGGCTGTGTTAGTTTGCAGTCCCACCAACAGAGTGTAAGTGTCCCCTTCTCTCTGCACCCAGACAAGCACCTGCGGTTTGGGGACTTTGTAATGTGGGCAGTTAGTACTGGGTTGGGTGATGATTGTGTTCTTTAAATTCATCCTCTTGGGCGCATGGAGCTGACGGTGTTTATTTTCACTGCCGTGTAGTGTTCCATCACATGAACTTGTCCAGTCCGCAGATGCCTCACATTCAGGCTGTTTCCATTTGGGGGCTATTTTGAACAATGTTCCTATAAACATTCTGGGGCATGAATCTTGAGCTCATGTGCACAGATTTCTCTAGGGGGGGGCCTCACCAATTTTAATTCAAAAATATCTGCAGAATCTTAACTCTCTCTCTATATATATATATGCCTGAAGTTGAATTAAAACAACTCATCTTAATCTATTACAGCCCCAAAGCTTGCTGCATGCATTTAAAGTCCCTTCCAGCTTCAAATTTCTCAGCATTCAGTGCTATTTGAGATCAAAGCCTTAGGGACTATCTTCTTAACTCTCCTCTCCTTTCCCCTCTCTTTGCAGAGAGGACAGGGACTTTCCGACTCACGGATTCCAACTTCCTGTTCTTGTGTTTCCTTCAGGTTGCTTGCCAGGGTAATTTAGCCAGCAGGAAAATCTGACCCTCTCTTAAAACCCTTTGCCGGCTCCCTATTACTGCCAGGACAGCGTTCCAGATCCCAAGGTGGCTTCTGCAAGCTCCCGCTCTGTCCTCACACAGAGCCCTGCATGTCCTCCTCAGCTCCCTCCCTGTGCTCCATGGTTCTGCTTCTCTGGAAAACCTAGACTAACACATTTGGTAAGTGCCAAATAAATATTTATTGAACTGAACTGAAATCCACACTTGAACTTGGCTCAGACTGGGAGAGCCTCAGAGTGCAATGCCAGGGAGCACTTTGCACTATATTGCAAATGACTGTGCTGTTGATGGCGCCTCCTAGAGTGGTGCCACGTGGAAACCCTTCTGACCTTCACCTGCTATTCCTCTTGCCCCATTGTCTAAACAAGGGAAACTTTCCTCAACGTTACCAACATCTCTCCCTGAGCTCTGAAATCTAAAGTTGCTGTCTCAAGTTAATTAGAATCAAACACTTTAAAACCACCTAAATCACTCTGGCAAGCAACCACATTCTTAAAGGACTATTTCCTGCTTAATCTCAGTTAATAATGTCTATTTTCAACAGAATACAGCTTGGTATTTATATAGATACACAGTTTATATTTAATAATTCAGAATCTTCCTGTACCTCAGGATCATCTTTCAGAATATAAAACAGTAATTTTCAACCTGTGTGCCATGAGCGCATCTTGGGTATGCCAAGGAAATTTTTAAAGATCATTAATTAAATTATTTTTGAAAGACGTTCAAAGCATGGTAAATATATTCTCTTTTTGCTCTTGTTTGTAATCAACATAATTTAAATGTGCCGTGAGATAAAAGCTCAAAAAACACTGATGTAAAGGAATTGGCAAATAATCCTCCAAGTAAAGTACAGGATATCAGATTAAAACTTCACTAGCTGAACAGATATGTACTCAACATTCTCTTTTCAAATATTTGATATGTTTAATTTTGTTTCTTGTGTACTTCCACCTTAAAAGTCACATGTCTTCCAGTTAGCTAAAATAGTTTAGCTGGTTGGGCACATAAAACAAAAACTGTAGAGTAGTTTGCAGAGAAAAGTATAGAAAACGTCCCATGTGTGGGCCGTTCTCCCTGGGCCACTCTGCCACAGCTGCCACAAACCTCAATAACTGATCCCAGCACTCATTTCCCGTGAAGCCAGCGGAGCCTCAGAGTCCTTTCCAGGGTGGTGCTTCAAGTCAAATTGATCCAAGTGGTGAAGCGCCTTTGCCATTTCACATTGAAAATGTGCCAAGAAAGGTTCATCTCTGATTTTTCTAAATTGGATGGGCATACAGTCTAGTTGGTACAAAGGCTGGCCCTAATGTCAGTGTGAAACTGAATGTTTCCTCCCACGCTGGAACTGATTTTCCCCCAGAGGTCTTCCTGGTTTCTTCAGCCTGCACTGACTTTCCTCTTCTCTGATTGTTGATGGTCCTTAGAACTAATTCCAGACACTTCAGTGTCCAATTAGTTTGCTGAAGTTCTTGGTTACAGTGGCTGGCAGAGGCGTGGCTTGCGTGCGGAACACTGCAGACGATGAACACATCATAGAGCCCTCTTTTGACTGGTGATATGGAGAGAGAAGACAGCAGAAAGAGATAAGCCTCAAAGAAAAAAATATATAAATAAAATGTGTAGGGGAGAGAATAAACCAAAACAATAAGAAAATATTTTCCTACCTTTTCAAGTCCAACATCTTCAAACCTTTTACAGTCAGAGAGTATACTACCTACCTCAAAGTCAAAAGACACTGACTGGGTTTAATAATTTAATATTGCAAGTAACCTTTCCACACATCATGTCCAACAAGATATTAATGCTGACTCTTTGTAATGCTCCGAATTTAAAATTCACTGCAGTCCTTCTCTGGAACACTGTTTCTGCCGGTGAAACAGCATGCTCTTCCTGAGGTTTGCTTGTTCACTCGAGTGGGTTTTCCTCCATCTGAAATTCCTTCCTAAAATTATTTTCGTACATGTCCCAAATTTGCCCCTAGCCTGCAAAGTCAACTCTGAGTTTCCCTTTCCCATGAATCCTGTCTTGGATTAAAAAAAAAAAAAAAAAAACCTGTCTTGACTTGTGGGATTGTGACACTCTCACTCTAAGTGTCCATGGCACTTTTTTTTTTTTTTTTTGGTGTCACATTTAAACTTGTACCCACAACATGTAAGATCTTGTGGGTCTGCCAGGCACCTGAGTGAGAATCCTACCTCTGCCGTTTATTGCTTAAGGTTCTCAGGCAAAGCTTATCTTCTTTAGGCCTCATTCCCTTATCTGTAAAATGGACAAAAAATATCACCCACCACAGATTTTACGAAGACTAAGTAAAACAATGAATTCAGAACACATCCTAGTCATGCACACAGAAAGCACTTATTTAAACGTTATCATTGCAGTCACTTAATCTGATGACAGAACGGACCTTTAAGGATATGTTGCCTCCCCTAATGAACTTCAGGCATCCCCATGGTGTCCACACCTGTATCAGTCAGTGTCTGTTAGATAACAAGTTGTCCCAAAATTCAGTGGCTTACAGCAACACCAATTATTTAGCTTAGTGGCTTTTAAACTTTGGCACATGTCAGAATCACCTGGAGAGCTTGTTTAAAAAGATGGCTTGGCCCACTCCTGAGGTTTCAGATTTAGGAGTTCCAGGTAAGCTTGCGAGTTTGCATTTCTAGCAGTTTCCACAAGAAGCCGACGCTGCCAAGCTGGAGAATAATATGCTTTGAGAGCTACTGTGGCTCACAATCACGTGGGCTGGCACTGTGGCCTGTGCTCGGCTGGGCTGTTCTTCTGGTCTCAGCTGGGCTCACTCATGCATCTGTGGTCAGCGGCTGGACAGCCCCAGTGCTGTTGATGGCGGGGGCTGGGTGCTGGCTGAAGTGGCATTTGTGCCTGGGCCATATGTGTCTCATTGCTTGGTTGATCAGCTCAAGATTGCTCACACAGCACTCATAGGATTCCAAAAGAGAGCAAAAACTGAATGACTTCCTGAGGTCTAGACTGGCATGCTGTCAGTTTTGCCACATTCCAATATTCACAACTTGTCCCAAGGCCAGTGCAGACTCAGGGGTGGGGGTGTGGACTCTGTCTCCTGATGGGGGAGCTGCAAAGCCATGTGGTGAAGGGGTGTGGCTAAAGAGCAGGGAGAAGTCTGTGGCCACATGCGTAATCTGCGGCAGCACCCTGCTCCTCACTGGTGTGAAGGAAATACTTGTGGGGTAGGTGATTCTCTTAGCAACTGAGTTTTCACATTTTGCAAACAATATCAAGCCACGTACACAGCACAGTATAGCAGGGATGGCTGTCGAGTAATTTTGCACTCGCTGGCTATGTGATCTTCTCCCCTGAGTGTCAGGGCTTCCAAGTATAAAATGAGGATTATAATTCTCATCTCACGGAGTTGTAGTGAGAATCAAATTGAAGAAGCCATTACGACATAGAAGTTTTAGAATTTTCTGAGCAGCTTAACCCCTCTACACATCTGTCTCTTCATGTGAGAAATGAACACAAATCATCTCTATCTTATGAAGCTTTGGGGGATTGATTAGGAATAAAAGGAGGTTAAAGGGGCTACAGTGAGTTGGGAGAGAATTATGACCTTCTGGACAAGAAAGGTGGAAAGAGCCCTGAAGCAAAATGAGGAATTTCAAGTGGATGTGACCTAGTTAACCTGTAAAATACAACTTCTAGTCTGTGACACATGACCTCTAGCCCAAGACATTAAAAAGACAAGGTACTGAGGCAGGGTGTGGTAGCTCACGCCTGTAATCCTAACCCTTTGGTAGGTCAAGACAGGTGGATCACCTGACCTCAGGATTTTGAGACCAGCCTAAGCCAGAGCTAGACCCCAACTCTACTTTCCATTTTTTCTACTTTAAAAATTAGAAAAACTAGCCAGGCACTTGCAGTCCCAGCTAGTCAGGAGGCTGAGGCAAGGGATCATGGGAACCCAGAAGTTTGGGGTTGTTATAAGCTATGACACTATGGCATTCTAGCCTAGCCAGGGCGACAGAGTGACACTGTCCCCCTCCCCAAAAAGATAATGATGCCCCCATAAAACAAAGATAAGGATCCCCCATCACAAAACAATGCACACCATAATTGCCACAAACACAAGAGTAACAGACACCTCATATCATCACTCATAAAATAACGGTTAATAATTATTAAGACAGAATAAAGAAAACTCGATTTATGTGACAACTGAGATAATCCGCAACCAATGAAGCCAGGACAGCCTGCCTGTAGGCCTGGAGAAAGCCAGGAAGATTCGTATGTATGAGTGTGGAAGGAATCGGGATGGAAGGACTCATACTGTTGTATTGTGTGCGGTCTCCTCTCAAGGACCCTCTCACTCTCCTGGAAAACCCTGTGCTTACCTATGTTTTTCCTTAAATAAAAATTACAGGCTGCGGACAGTGGCTCACACGGTAATCCTAACACTCTGGGAAGCCGAGGTGAGTGATTTGCATGAGCTCAGGAGTTTGAGACCAGCCTGAGCAAGAATGAGACTCTGTCTCTACTAAAAATAGAAAAACTAGCCAGGCATTGTGGCCAGGTGGCTTTAGTCCCAGCTAATTGAGAGCATGAGGCAAGATGGCTTGAGCCCAAGAATTTGAGGTTGCTGTGAGCTACAATGATGCCATGGCACTCTACCCAGGGCTACAGAGTGAGACTCTGTCTCAAAAAATATAATAAATAAATAAACAAAACGTACACTTCTCTCCTTGCTATATTGGAGTCCCAGCTGCCTCATTTTCCACTCCACTAGTTTCTTGCTCTCCCTTTGACTCTGCTGAACTTGCTAGTTCTGCTGGGTGAACCAAATCAGGTCCACTGAAGAGCCAGAGGTGAATTCTCACCTCTAACAGGGAAGACCAAATGAGATGGTGTGTGCAAACTGCCTTCTAAAGTGCTCACAATTATTATTGACAGGCACCATGTTGCCTAGCACAGTGCCCTGTAACATCAGTAAATGCTGGGCCCAACATAGCACTCTGCTATAGAAATCCCACCTTCTGTTCGGTTTGGTACTAAAACATCTGTGATTAAAAAAAAAAAAAAATGCCCCAAGTCAAGAACTCCAGGTGCATAGATGCTGATCCAGGTTCCCGGCACTGAAAATCTGTCCCTGAAGAAGCCAGATCACCTGTGGGGTCACACAGTCCTTGCCAGTGGATGTCTCTACCCACTCCTCTTGTACAACCAGCCCACAGCTCCATGGCTGCCACTGTAAGGTGAAAGTAGGTCACCTCCTTATTTCACAGTTTAGAGGCAGGTGAGATACAGGAGATAGGGAGGGAGGGAGTGGAGCCAATAGCAAGTGATGAGAGGTGGAGAGCAGGGAATTCATAAACCCTCCATGACGTCCCTGAAGAAGGGAAGGAGAAAGGAAGAGGAAAGGAGAGAAAAGGAGGAATAGAGGGAAGGGAAAGGAGGGAAAGGAGGGATGAGAAGAGGGAGGAGAGATGGAGAAAGGTGAAAGGAAGCCTGCCAGGCAGAGGGCTGATGGGCTGGAATGGGCAGACCGTCACCCACAGCTTCTGACCAGAGGCTAGAGATGCTACATGAGCAATCTTTGCTACCCACTGAATTGCCCAGCGAAGCCACCATGGCTGAGAAGGCCACAAGTTCTGCTGAAGCTTTCAAAGTGGTCCCTGGGGCTTCCCTCTCTCTGGGTGACTCCTGTTTAGGCCTTGTTAATGGGTCCCCTGCCAAGAAGCTCTTGTCCAACTGTGCAGTTAAAAATGCTTTATTCAAATAATCACCCTCAAAAGCAGAAAGGCTCTGGGCTGGGAAGGTGAGCTCAGGCTGTGGTTGCAGGGAGGCCTGGAGCAAGGCAGCCTCTCAACCTGCCCCTAGGATCTTCTCACCCTCCTTTCTCCAGGAGGATGGCAGTGCTGTTCAGACTCAGGGGGATTTGCTGTGAATAATGCTCACAAGGGGGCAGGGAGCTTAGTACAAACCTTGATCTGATTCAGATCAGGTCTATGAAAGCAGGAGGGCAGGAGGAAATTTGAGGCCTCTGGAATGTTCCCCCAGGGAGGCCAGAGGCTGTTCTTTTCTAGGCTCAGAATATTGTTCACTTGCTATGTGCAGATGCTACTGCAGGTGCTGGGATGCTGTGGTGAATACAAGGGCCAGGACCACTCTCAGGAAGCTAAGGTTCTAAGAGGGAGCCTGGGGCTACGTAGCCCAATGAGTCATTACAGTGATTTCAGAGAGTGAAGAAAATAAAGTAATGTGCCAGTGACTGTCCCACAGTGGGTCCACAGGGAAGAGCAATAGTAGATGGGGGGTCAGGGAAGGCCTCTCCTGGGAAATGATGCTTGAGCTAAAACTTGAATGCTATGAAGAAGCAACAATCTGAGGAAAGAGGATCGTACATGCAGGGGAGAATACTAAAAGTCCTGAGTTTGGAGCAAGCTTAGCATGTTGGAAGAACGGAAGGTCAATGTGATGAGAGCTTAGTGAGTTAACAGAGGATAAAATCAGAGAGGTAGGTCACTGACTGGCCAGCCTCCAAGTGACCCCCAGTGACCTATGCCTCCTGGCAGTCACACCTTTGTATAAACAATGAACAGGGCTGACCTGGGTAACCAATAGGACACTGGAGGAATGACAGTGTGTGACTTCTGAAACTGGGTCATAGGAAAACATTGCACATTCCGCTTGTCATTCTCTCAGACCACTTGCTCTTGGCAAAGCCAATCATCATGTCATGAGAGAAGTCCAGTCCAACAGTCCTATGGGAAGGTCCATATGGTAAGGAACTGAGGCCTCCTGCCAACAGCCAGCACCAACCTGCTAGCTATGTGAGTGAGCCAAATGGAAGTGGGTCCTCCAACCCCCAGCCGACACCTTAACCTTAACTACAACCATCAAACACCATGAGCTTGGACTATATTCCTGAACAGAACCCACATGAGAAATAAAAGTTCATTTATTCTTAAGCCCCTATATTTGGGGGATTGTTTGTTACACAGCGAAAGATAACTAACACAGTTAGCTATAGCATAGCATTCAAGAGCCATGGTAAGAAAGAAGTATGAGTTTTATTTTTGGCACCAGTAAAGGATTTTGAATGGGAAAATAACAAATGATTCATGTTCACATAGAGCACTCCAGACTCTGTAAGGGGGCTGCAGGAAGGCAAGAGAGACCAAGGTGTGGGAAGGATTCCTATTTCCAGACTTCCTTCCAGCTGTTTGAAAATGCTCTTTAATTTCTTTCCAACCACCCAATCACAGCTTTGCAGTTCCTAATGAGAGATGGGACAGCTCTGAAATTTAGAAATGTGGAAAGTCCTATAAAGCATCCTGTCTTGCTGTTGCTTCTCCACTGCCACGGTTGACGTGGTCACCCAGCATTTCCAGCTGGCCCCATGAGAGCTCCCTTGTGATTGGGTGGGGGCATGTTATTGCCAAAATGTATTTCTATGCCTAGTTCTTGATCTTGGAGATTCAAAGAATGAACCCACAGGCATGCATGCAGATAAGGGACTGGATAGAGTTTATTGACAGGGAGATGATGGAGAAGGAAAGAAGAGCACCAGAACCTCCAGCTGTGGAAGGGAGGGAGTCACAGGTGGGGAGTCCTCCAGGGTCTTTTGTCTATGGGTTCATATACTCACCGTGAGCAAAGGGGTCTTGGGAATGTATATCACACTTTGCCAGGAGCCAACAGACAGAAAAACATCCCGCCCATGTTGATGAGCAAATAATGTATTAGCAAATGAATGAGGTCTTCACAGTCCCTGTCCCAAGAGAGGCAGCAGAGTGTACGTTCACTTCAGTGGGTACCACCCAGGTGAGCTCAGGCTGCTTTTCTCTAATCTTACTTAAGTCCAGAGAATATGGCATGGAAAGGCCTTTTCTTGACCCCTAGACCTAGAAAATGGGTGTTCCTGTCCAGCTCTGAATGGGGGAACCCTGTGTGTCTGTGACTAGCTTTGAAAAGTGAATTTCTGTGAGCCAGAGCATTGCATTGTCAACTGAAGACCATCCAGAGTGGTCTTCTTTCATCAATGAACATATAAGTTGATGGCTGCTCCATTAGTCTGGACCCCTGAGTAACCAAGAGAAGAATATTCCTTGTCAAGCGTAGAAACATATATGAACATGAGTGAGAAATAAACCTGGTATTCACACCTTCGTATGAACAATGAAATTAGCAGACCTGGGTAACTAAGGTCAGCCCTGCTCATTGTACTTTAAGCTATTGAGATGTTCTGTGTTTTAAGCTATTGAGATGATTTGGGGGCATGTTTGTTATCTCAGGACTAACACCAGCATCTATTGATTGATACACTTGAAGAGTAGCTACAAGACCCTGATAATTTGATATCTGTGGTCTCAGTCTTCACAGCAAGGTAAACATTATCCCAATTTGGTAGAGAAGGAAAGAGAGGCTCAGTAAAGAAAAAAATATTAATACGTTGAAGTAGAGATGCTGAGGGGAAAAAAATTAACATCTGTGGGGCTGTGAAAAATATGCCAGGATTATCACTTAACTTTTATTAGGACAAGTGGTATATCTTCTCTGTACCCCTTTGTATCATCTGGGGTTCAGCAGCAAAATCTCTCACTACATTAGACACAAAAGAATTTACTATATAGAATTCAGTTCACGTGAGATTCTTGTGGGGGCTGTAGGAGAAGACCCTAGGCTGTCCTCCAGAAATGATCTCTCCACAGCAGCACCTCAGAACTGGCACATAAGAGGAAGATGGGCTGTCAGAAAGCCACCTTCTGATATCTGACTTCAGGATCCATCCACATATATGAACCAAATCCCTTCTCCTGCTATTTCTAGAGCCACTCCTCATCTTCTATGAGTTCTATCAGCATATTGGATGCCTCATCTCCCCACTGAATTCCATTCCGTGTGAGTCCATATGACCAGTGGTTCTGAATCTCATCTAAAGTTCTAACTGCAAGGGAGTCTAGGCAGTGTAGATGTTAGCTTTCTAGTCTCTACGGTACACAGAGGCATCCTAGGAAAAGGGCGAATTGATGTTGAATGAGACAAGTGACTGACCCCACCACATTCAGTTTCCCCATCTGAAAATGAGGGTTATGACCCCTGCTTTACCCTAATTCACAGTGCTGTGGTAAGGGGCAAACAAGACCAAGAACGTGGACATACTCAAACATCAATGTCTTCTTGATATTAAATGTACAAATCCCTCCAGTAATCCTACCTGGTTGATATAATTATTGCCATTCTAGCAAAGCTGAAACTAAGGCTTGGAAAACTGAGCTTTTGGTAAGTTTTGGGCTTGATGCCCTGAAGTGACCAGCTTGGTCAAATTTGAAAGCTAACAGACTTCCTGCACTACCACACCTTTCCTGAAGTTCAAACCTCATCTAGCCTGGAAAGAATATTCTGTGTCTCTTAATTAGTGTTGATGAACATGCATATTTCTTCCAAGCTCAAAGAGCCTTTGCATATTTCTTCCTATTTAACCACATATTCTAATTGATGTTTTTCCTCCTTGACCTCCCCACCTAGTTTATTTATTAACTAAAATTCTATTCAAAGGAGTCATACTTGGATCAGGTCTCACCTTTGTTGCATTTTACAGCAAACTTCAAGGAGCCTTCTAGAAAGCGTTCTTTCCAGCAGTACTCAGTCTAGACATTGCCTTGTATTCCCTGAAGAAAAGGTCAAGTTTCCCCACCCCCAGCCCCAAAGAACCAAGGCATGGTCTCTGAATCAGCAGCTGACAGCAATCACTGTTGCAGAGCTAACACGTACCAGGCATCAGGACAAGCATGAGGAAGGACCAAGGCAGAATGGCTCCAAGAAGTGACCATACAAGCAGATAGCCCAGGTTCTGAATACAATTGAGCCTTTAATAAGCTGTATGATTTGGGGTAAGTGGACCTTTCAGAGCTTCTGTTTCTTCACCTGTAAAATTTCACTGATGAATTTTACCATCTTAGTAATGTTGAGGGGATTAAATGAGTTAGTATATCTCAGAACACCAGTGACAGCGAGTGCTCTGGAGCCCAACTCCCTGGGTCATATCCTGGGTCTTCTCTGCTGCCTTTATTCTCAATGATCAATGACATAACTTCCCTGAACCTTGGCTTTACCTCCTATATTACAGAGGAATGACAGCACCTACCTTACTAGATGGTTATCACAATTAATGAGGTAGTAGAAGAAAGCATGTGTAACAATGTATAGAACATACTGAACACTCAATAAACGCTCATTATCTGAGATATAGTGAGCACTGCATACATAGTAGCTATCTTTAGTATAAGCAACAAACAGAAAACATCCATCTTGACAGTCCTAGGACAAATGCTTTCTCCCAAGACTTTGCTTGCCTCCACTCTGGACCATTAGCATGAATTCAGAGCAATAGTGCTTAAACTTGACCATGCATCATTATTGCCTGAGGCTTGTTAAAACACAGAGTCCTAGGCCCCAAGCCTAGCTTCTGAGTCAGTAGATCTGGAGTGGGAGCCTGAAAACTCACATTTGTAATTGAGTCCCAGGGAATAGGTGCTATAGCCTGGAAACACATTCTGACCCTGTGACTTATGTTACTTCTCAGGGAGCCATCTCATTTCTGAGCTCTGCCCGCATTGGCTGTCTGTGGGTCTCTGTCCCATCCACTGCCCTGTACTGCCCTCTCACCATGGCAGCTGCCTTAGTCCCTTCTGTGCTACTGTAATAGCATACCTAAGACTGGGTAGTTTATAAACAACAGAAAACTATTGGCTCACAGTTCTGGAGGGTGTGGAGTCTAAGTCAAGGTGCTGGCAGATTTGGTGACTGGTGAGGCCATTCTCAAAGTGGCACCTTGCACCAGAGGGATGGGGAAAGGTTGGGTCCTCACCCAGTAGAAAGCAGAAGGGCCAAGAGTCAAAAGGGGGCCAAACTCACCCTTTTAAAACGGTGTTAATCCCACCTAGGAGGGCAGACCCATCAGAGCCTAATTATCTCTCAAAGCCCCCACTTCTCAGTACAATTAAATTTCAACCCGTGTTTTGGAGGGAACATTCAAACAATAGCAGTGACCCACCTAGAAAAAGGACGCCACAATCTGTCTCCTGTGCTCTTCTCTGCTGCCAAATGCTACCTTCTCACCTTACAAAGAATCCCTCGCCAGGGGGGATGAAAGGAAGAAAGACTAAATTGTACCCTGAATTCAGGGCAGAGAAGTGTAACTTTTCCAGAAGGGCTTAATACCTGTTTAGCCTCTGGCCAGTGCTGGTTCAGAAATAGTCAATGATTTTGTTTGCTTTGCATGGATCCCAAATGTGAGGGGAATAGCAGTTTCTCTGGTTTCTACCCTAAAATTAAATCAATCTTTCTGTGGAAATGTAGGACTAGAAAGATTAAGATCTTTGTTTTTCATATACATATATTTTTTTAATCCCCACAGTTCTGAATTTCATTAGCTTTGTGTTACTATTGTACTATTGTGACCAAAATTAATTTTAAACCAAAGGAAAAATCATTATTCTTTATTTTCCCTAAAATATATTTTACCTTCAGATACTTGGCAGGTAGGAAAGTAGAATTCACTATTAACATGAGCTTTGCTAATTTGTAGTATTATTTTTAAAGAAATGTTGGAGGGGGTACCTACAGAGAATTATAGAGGAAATTTTGGAGAAGAAAAAATAAGACTAACTCAAAAGAAAAAACAATGCCCCATACCTAAAGGAATGGTTGGAAAATACTTTCTATAAAAGGTCAGATAGTAAATATTTTAGGTTTCAAGCTCAGTGAATTATATCTATGTCAATATCCTAGTTGTACTGCTATACTTACGCTTTGAAAAATAGTACCTTTGGGGAGGAAAGTCAAAGAGGTTAATTCTCCCTGTGTTATTTCTTTTAACTATATGTGAATCTACAAATATCTCAATCAAATTAATAATATATATTTTCAACTTTGCAGGCCATATATTCTCTGTTGCAAGAAATCAACCCTGCTGTTGCTGAGTGAAAGCAGCCACACACAGTATGAAAATGAGAGTGTGTAGCTGTGTTCTAATAAAACTTTACTTATGGAGATGTAATTTGTAGAATTTCCACATAGCACAGATATTTGTCTTTTGTATTTTTTTTTCCAGCTGTTTAAAAATGTAAAAAGTGTTTTTAGCTCATGGGCTGCACAAAAAGAGATGGTATTCAGATTTGGCCTGCAAGTCACAGGTTTTTTTTTTTTTTTTTTTTTTTGTTGTTGTTGTTGTTGTTTTATTTTTGTTTTTTATCTTTAAGCTAAAAAAAAAAGCAATCTGCTTTAAGCATCACCTCTGCTTTTGAAAACAGTGCCATGAATACTTAAAGAAAACATTAGACAGGCTTGTTTTTCTCTTGCCTACAAAATATTGGTCATTAAAGGGTTAGGTTCTCCTCCCCTCCACCCAAATGGGCTGCTGAGGAAAAAGATGGCAAGGAGATGGGAGACCCTGGAAATGAAGATATGAAGCCTTCGGTATCTTTGCCCTGTAGGAAATTTTTTGAGTCCAGATACCAATCAGACAAGGGCCAAAAAGATGTTGAGGTGCCTTCTTGTGTAATTTTGTGCTTTTACGTTTAAGTGCTGAGTGTTTATCTTCCTAGGCCAAATAATATTATATCTAGGAATTTTCCTCACAGGTGTAAGCAAAAATATTTATACAAGGATAGTCCTGGCAACACTGTTTGTCATAAAGAAAAACTGGACATGATCTAAACAGCCACATTAATGCACTGCTTAAGAAATTGTCCGCATGGTTATTCTGCGGAGTAGTAGGCAGTCATGAAAAAGAATGAGGTTGGCTTTTGTAAAATAACATAGATCTGCATCCACAGTACATTGTTAGGGGGGAGAGAGCAAGTTTCATAATAGCATGTCTAATATAATTCTAATTTATACATGTTTAAATATGTGTAGTAAAAAATATCTAGAAAGAAAAAGCCGTATTATAAACAGTGATTACATTTTTGGAAAATGGGGTTGATGGATGAAGACATTAATGGGCTTTAATATTTTATTTCTAACACTTTTATATTCCAATTATTTTGTGTGACCTATTTTTTTCATTACTTTTTGTGATAGTTAATTTTGTGTGTCAACTTGATTGGGTCGTAGGGTGCCCAGATACCTAGTTAAATGTTATTTCTGGGTGTGTCCTGTGTGGGTGTTTCTGGAGGAGATTAACATTTGAACTGATGGGCTTAGAAAGCAGACAGCCCTCCCTATAGTGGGTGGTTGTCATCTAATCCCTTGAGGGCCTGAATAGGATAAAAAACGAGGAGGAAGATCAAATTTTCTCTGTGCCTGATTGCTTGAGCTGGGACATGGATCAATCTTCTCCTGCCCTTGGTATTCCTCAGATCAGACTAGAACTAGAAACTACATCATCAGCACTCTTGCTCTCAGAGTTTTGAACCACACCACTGACTTTGGGGTCTCCAGTTTGCAGACAAACTATGGGATTTCTCAGCCTCCATAATCACTTATTATAAGCCAATTCCTTATAATAAATCTCATACATACATATATATACACCACATAATATCTGGTCAATTATGGGCCACATATGACAATGGTCCCATGAGATTATGACACCACATTTTTCTGTACCCTTTCTATGTTTAGATATGTTAGATATACAAAACCTGCCATTATATTCCAGAAATTGCCTATAATACTCAATGTAGCCATTTGCTATACAGGTTTGTTGCCTAGGAACCATAGACCATACCACATAGCCTAGCTTCATAGTAAGCTGTACCACCCAGGTTTGTGTAAGTACACTCTTGATACTCACACAAAGACAAAATCATCTAATGATGCATTTTTCAGAATGTATCTCTGTTGTTAAGAAATGCGTGACTCTGCGTGTGTATGCTGATAAGCTGAGCAAGTTGAAACTTGCACAGGTGAATCAGCAAGGACACTGGTGACTGTGTTTCTGGAAAGTAAAATAATGGATCATAACACAGTGCATCTCAAAATTTTCATAGTGACCTATATATCTCCTCTATTGCTTCTGTTTCTCTGGAGAACCCTGACTAATACACTCTTAGAGTAAAAATTAATTTAAAAGATCCCACTCCTCACCATAGCTCAAAAGAACCAGGGCATGAAAGGCCAAGACACAGAGCTCCAGAAACAGAACAAAGCAACATGCAGAAGAGCAAGCCCTATACCAAGGCACGAGGGTGGGAAGGGCTGCTGACACTGTGTAGCACATACTGGAGAGCAGGAAAGGCTCCTGTGGGTATAGTTCATAAAGCCTGTGTTTCAGTGAAGTCTGGCAGAGTCCCCCATACAATGAGATACCAGCCAGCATGGGACAAAGACCACAGAAGACAAAAGAGACATCAGATGGGACTGGAACAGGGATTGCTTCTTTTATCAACTCTAAAAAAAGGTTGTTTTTAGTTTCTTTGCTAGGAATAACTGGCTATTGATAACACATTCCCACTGTAAATGATGTATAATTTGTTAAGATATATGTCTATGAAAATATATCAAGACATATATAATTGCATGAATTTATATCACTTCATATTAAATATATAATAATAGCTAGGCTTAATTGAGCTCTCGTTATACCAGCACTGAGGCTGAGCAACCCTCAGTTGGGTTTCTGGAACACCAAGATGCCAGTTGACAGGGAAGAGATGACTGGATTAAACTAGAAAAGAAACAAAGAGAGGGAATGGATACTCAATGCATGGCAGTGTTCAGATAAATCTTCTACTTTGGATCCTGAAGAATTCTCTGCTTTCATTGCAATAAATCTTCTTTTCACTCACACTGGTTATTTACTCTGATTAGAGCTATGAGAGTGAAATTGGAACATACGTGAGTAGCTGATGTTGAAAGATTTTCCTGAATCCGTTTTATGAGCAGAGTCAAAAATATAAAAGGTAAAGGCATAAAATCTGGAGCTAATCCTTTGTACTCCAAGCCCACCATCATCATCACCAACATCAATATCACCATCACTATATCATTATCACCAACATCAATACCATCATAATTAACATCAATATCACCATCACCATGACCAGTATCAATATCACCATCACCGTGACCAGTATCAATATCACCATCACCATGATCAACATCAATATCACCATCACCATGACCAGCATCAATATCACCATCACCGTGACCAGTATCAATATCACCATCACCATGACCAACATCAATATCACCATCACCGTGACCAGCATCAATATCACCATCACATCTCTACCTAATTCTGTGACCTTGGGCAAATCATAGAATGT